>JASSUY010036715.1:0-58439 GCA_032466535.1 Forpus xanthops
GGGGGGGTGTGCAGAACTGTTTGAGGGGGGCCTCAAACCACGACACTCCTAAATTAGCTAAATGTCGTATCTGTTAGAGTTGATTTGGGCTCAGCTGGTGCTATTAGAAGGAAGAAGCACATTTGGTAGAGATCCAGAGCTCCAAGTTTCAGGGTGAAATGAAATTCTTGTGTGTAAAGCAGTTGTTAAAGTCTCAGAAAGAGAGATTTGTAGTGGGAATATTGTTGGCATAGTGATAACTATCAAACTGAGTGCAGTCTTGGAAAGAACAACACTTGATAACAGCTGTGTTTGCATTAAACATTTTTGGAGTTCGGTTCAGAGCAGTTCTGTACCATATATGTAGAATTTTTATGTAGAATTTGCATACAGAAAGCATGGAATGCTCTTTGCTGGGTAAATTATTTGCTTCTGCTATTTATTACACTCCCTCTCTCCTCCTACCCCTCCCGTCCCATCCCCTGGGCACACATGGCTGCAAGGATTTGAGTTAGTAGAGAAAACAGGTGTGCCTGGTCAGAGGAGCAAAAAGCATGCATTCAAGAGAAAAGGAGTATTTTTGTTTTGAATGAGATGTATAATGCAGTCCTCCCTCTGGGTCCATCTACACTGACCTTTTGGCAAGAATGAATTAAGGCACAGATACCATGGCCCATATTTACCTCATCTAGTGGAGATGCTTTAATTCTGTCCTTATTAGGCAAAGGATTTAAGTACAGTCTTAAGTAAGGTTTATTCTCTCCTCTGTGGGAAGAGAGGCTCCTCTAGATGGTACTTTGGGTCCTCTATGCACTGAGTCATCTTCTCTCTTTTTAAAGAGACCAGCAGGGAAGTTGCATGATAAGACTGAACCTGTCCATCAGCTCACTTCAGGTGAAAGGGGTAGTCTCACTCCTCTTCCTTGCTCTTCTGCCCAGCTATGTAGATTGATTTCCTCTATTGCAGCATTTCTTGTGCATGGAAAAAGCTGGACCAATTCACCAATCTGAAAGAAAATTACCCTTTTTCTTTGGTTGGGTGGAGCAAAAACTTTCCTTCAGGCTAAGTGAATTGCATCGGGGTCAGGGGAGTGCCAGGGAGCACACAAAGAATACTGTGATGTGAAAAATTCATTCTTTCCTTCCAGTAGAGTGTGCCTCATAAGGCTGTCTGACTTCTGCTATTCCAAGCAGTCAGGGATCACAGCACAATACTCTGCAGCCTGCAAATCTCACCTCATGTCATTCCCGGGTTTTATTTGGAAATGGAAAAATTGTGGACATGTGGCTTCTCTGGAGTTCTTTTGAGAGTGATATGTTTCCATGAGCCTCAAATAAACTGAAAGTGAAGCTCCCAGAGCTGTGCAAGTCCCACCTGCCTCCATGCTCCTGGATAGCACAATCTGAATGTGTTGGAATTTGGCTGAAACACTGCAACTAGTAATCTTTCTCATGCAAAAGGTACCTTCTCATTTTAATCACAAAAAGTGTTAAGTCTCTTGATTTTACATGTCATGTCAAAGATAGTATCTATTAACAACCGCCATTAATACCATTTTGAGTCATCTGTTTAGAAAGCAGATTGTAGCTACTGGCTCAGCAGCAGCACTTGCAGCAGTTCAGATGCTCTTCAGAGGTTGCTGTCTGAAACTCTGTCCTGGTCCCACCTGACCTGCATAGCTCATGAAATCTGATGGAATTTCTCAAAGGTACTATGACTAACGTGGTTTCACCCATGTCTGTAGTAACTGTAACATTTTTCTTTCCTTATGAGGGAGAGGTACAATGAGTTCTATCAGGCGTTGCTAATTCTTCTGGTATTTTTTCTTTTCCAATCATGTTTTAATTTTTGAGCCAGAGATTTTTTTTCCTTCTTCAGACTTTTTGCGAAGAAAAAATATCTCAGCAGAAGATTTTCTTGTAGGCCAGAAAGAAGAGTGAATGGTGGAAGTAGAAAGACAGAGTTCTGCGATTGTGTCACCTATGGAAAATCTATATCCAGGTTTTGACTCCTGGTTGTTGTTTGTATAAAGAAAACTGTGAATTAAAGTGCTGGTTCTCCTGTAGGTAGTTGGCGAGGACAATGATTTAATGCCCAGAAGTCCTTCTGTTGATTGTTCTTGTTCTTATCAACTGGAGATTCAGTCCATTTAATTTCTTTAGTCTTCCTATAATGCCGTGTAGGATTGGAGGTGGCGTTAGATACTACTTGGGGTCTGATGTCCCTGGAACAGGCTGCCCAGGGAAGTGTGGAGTCATCATCCCTGGAGGAATTTAAGAGGCATGTAGAGGCGGTGTTTACACGGTTTAGCGGTGGAGTTGGCAGTGCTCAGTTTACAGTTGGACTTGATGATCTGAAAAGTATTTTCCAACCTAAATGATTCTCTGATTCTCTTTTCCATATGTCTAAACACTGGTATACACTGGCATATAATCAGATTTAATTTGTGGAGCAAGAGTAAATTTATCTTTCCTGTTCCTCCTTTGCGTGCAACCTAGAAAAGGTTTCATTGTTTTAAAAGTAAGATCCTGGGGTAAGCGAGAGCTGTGCAGTTTTGGAAACATTGGGTTTTGTTTTGCTCAAGCTAAGAACAGCATTCATCTCCTAAGTCTGCATTTAACTTAGAGGGAGGCAGCCTATATTCCCATGGTTTGAAAGGGACAGAATGTCTATGGAGTAGGACCTCCCCACTCCCGGTGTCCCCTTGTGCTTTCCAAGTGCTTAGCATTCCTTACAAATTACAGTGTTTTGTGGTACAGAATACTGTGCTATTTTAATCAATCGGAGGGGTGGTTTTGCTATGGCGAATATAATAGTCTCAGAAGTATTTTCTTACTGTGCTAGGTGGCTGTTTACACTTCCATCCTGCAAAGGGGTCTGAATTCACGGACCCTATAGGCAAGGAGGGACTCCCTGTAAGTGAAGAGGTCTTCTCTATAATCACATCCTTAAGTGGGGCCTCACATGTAATATCCTCCGTCAGCTGCAGCACCTTGATATTTTGAGGTGCTGATCAAACAGTATAAAGGAGAGGAAATATCAGATACAAATCTCAGAATACCGACAGGCAACTTAGTTACTGAGCAGTAGGCAGGTTCTAGTGTTCATTTCAGGTGGTAAAATGATTATTAAATTCCAGGTCACTTGAATCTAAGAGGAAATGTGAAAAGACCACATAAGGAAATAGCTTCCAAGATGAAAAACATTTTAAGTTTACACTAGAGAGACAATAAGCAAATTATTGACTTCAAGAATCCCATTTTCAGGAGGCTGTGAAAAGTGTTAAGAGAAAGGTCCAGAGATCAAAAGGAGACAAAAATGTTAACAGATCTTCCTGAGAACAAGAAAGTGGCAGCAGGAGACTTGTTACAGCCATCTAGGGTGACAGCATAGAGGGAAGAGTATGTACTCAAAAGGTAATCTAAAGGAACTGGCTTAAAGAAGCTGGCTTTAAGGAACTGCTTAAAGCAAAGAGGCTGAGAGCTGGCAGTAAGCGTCAGTAAGCTCTGGGGATTACTAAACAGCTGTATTGTATATACTGTTTTTAAGATTTGTTTTCTCAGAATAGTTTGGTTATAGGATCTGCCCAGATAATGTAGGTGTAGGCTTTTCACACTGAAAGTGGTAGAAAGCCAGTAGCATCCTTGGAGAGAGGTATTTTAGTTAAGAGCATGAGTATGTACGTGAAAATCATTTGTGGGTCAAATATGTTTTTTATAACCTAAAAAAATATAATCTTAAAAATCCAGTTTTTCAAAGCTACAGTGAATTCTCACAACTTTCCCAGAAGTCATGTATCCATCTCTTCATCCATACAAATCCAGCAGATATCATAAATTCAAGCATATGCTAAGGAGAGTGACATTCACTTAACACCTGGTGTGGTAAGGTGCAATAGGAAGGCAGTACATAGACTAATTTCAGGAATCTGTCAAAAGTAAATGTTATTGGTAATAAATGCTGAATACACAGCCCGTATACATGCAATAGGAAACAGCATTGCCTTTATTTCTGCTGTTCTATTTATTTCATTCATTTTCATCCATGATAAATACCAACACAGGATTTATTCTTAAGAAATCCCTACGTAATTCTTTCCTTTTAGGGGAAGAGCAAGATCATTGGTCTTAGGGTAAGGACGTACTAGAGGTAGTAGAAAGTAAATGGAGGAAACGTAGGTGTTTTTCCAAAGGTATGCTGATATGGGAGTTGAAAGGAAAAGAATTTGATGGAGTCTTGAGAGAAACAAACACCCATTGGGATAATCCAAGCTAATAAATCCTCTCTTCTACATACTAACAAATTTCTTCCTGCCTTCTTAATGCACCACATTTCCTGATAGTAATGATGTGGGTACTTCTTTCCTCAAATGTGTCATTCCCCTTACACTTACTATTCAACAAAGTCCCATTTCTGCCCTTAAGATGCAAAAGAACACAAACAGCAAGAAACAGTTCTGTATTTTGAAAGACTTGGAACTCCATTTGTTGTATCCCAAGTAATTTAATAAAATAGCACGTAAAGTTTTACCTCTGACTTTTGACAGGTTTCTTGATATAAAATGTCTGTAAACAGCTGTGCTACCACCATGAGCTCGAAACTCAAAGCATCTGAGCTATACTGCAGCAATGGCTCTAACTCTTTTCTCACCAGGATTCAGCTGACACATGCACTAATACAGCCAAGTGTAAAGCTTGGAATGGCTTCCCCATGTTTGGGCATAGTGTAGGAGAGAACCAGAATGGCCAAAGTTAGAGGATCTCTTAATCCAAGGTCAAAAAGCCCTGTGGATTGTATTTACTCTCATTTTGCAGAAGTTTGTGGGGATACCTGCTTTTACCCATTAAACTGCAGAGATAGGTAACTTTCTAGTCATTATTCTGCAGATTTACTTTTCTCCAGGTATGAGTAGGAAGAATGGAATTTCATGTAAATGCAAAACGAAGAAAAGTAGCTGCTGTCTTTAAAGATCTGCCCACATCTGTAAAAAGCCTTCAAAATCAAAACCTGAAAATCTCCTCTGTAGTCCTAATATACAAAGAGGAGGAAGGTGCCTGGGGATGGGAGGAATATTTATGCTAATGGAATCCCCCTGCTCCGGAAGATGCTACTCTTTTAAAGAATGTCTGATTCTCTGAAGAACTGTGGAGGTGGGGAAGGAAGACGTTACCACGGAAATCTGTAGGACCCAGCCATATTACTCAGATACCTGGCAAGAAAGCACTCTCTTAAAGATCACTTCTGTTGAACTTGATAGGAACTGTGTCACTGACTTCAGTGGGATCTGGATCAGGCCCTCATCTGCTAAAGAAATAACAGTGACATGACTGTTTTCCCTCCTGGACCCCTACTTTTGTCTCTTCTGCCCACGACAATGTTTATGCTTTCTCAAGCTGGGCTGGTTTGATTGCAGCGGCACAGGCAGACTGTGTGTATGTCTCTGACCCAGGGAGCTCTTACAGCAGAGAGAAAGCATTGTGCTGCAGCTTTTTGCTTAGGCAGCTCCTCCAATTATTAAGGGAAGAGCCTCAAAGAATCTAAGGAATCACAGATATTCTGAGGGTAAAAAAAATCTGTTGGCTGAATGTCACTATGTAGAGAAAGAAAAGAATGAGCTAGCATCTTGATTCAACATCACTGTTATATCAATCATTTACTCTTGAGTGGGTAGCAAAGATATGATCTAATAGGTGCAGGATTCTTATTTCCTGTTAGAAGCAGAGCATACCTTTATTGTGAAATCAGAATGCCTTAATTTTGGTTTATTCACCAAATATTTTTATCAGCTAATCTCAGTGGTAATGTGGTACAAAGCATATAGGTCTTTGCATTTCAGACTATATAAATGTCTTTAAGATCTTCTAGCTCTTTTATAAGGCTTTATAGTACATATTTGCCAAAATTGTCAAGCCTTGTGCTTTCTAGTGATGTGCTAATTTTCTCCCTGTGTTGCCCAAGCTCAGGTTCAAACTTAGGTATAAAAGTTATTCTTTTCCTTTGAGAAAATGCTAGTGTATGAACAATGAATGAAAATGCAGTCATCCTCAGGGCTTACTTCTCTCCCATTCAAGAAAAAAAGATAAATCAGAATAAAATGGCAAGTGCTATCATTTCTCTGGAAATCAGTGTGTACTCACAGTGATAAGCATCTGGATCAATATCCATGCTGATATTTAGGCATCTAACTACCCATGAATTTCCCTGGGAATTCAGACACTTAATTAGGATTTAGTTTGAATATCTCTGTGCATCTGGCTTCATGCCTGCTATGAAGTGTTAGTGGGATCAGCCTCCTCAGCTCATGTGCTCAAATCTGCCATGATCCTTCTGCAGGCAAGCCCATGTACTCCCCAGTGACTCCAGTGGAGTCAAGAGAGCTGGGGGGCTGCACCTGTGGAGCTCATTTTAGAATCTGAGTCAAAGTTTTATTATGAATAAAGAACTTTCTGTCTTTTCTCTTTTTTTTTTTTTTTCTTTTGGTCTGTGTGGTGATTTCCTCCAAGGTGTCACAGAAGCAAAAGTAGTAATTGGAATAGGTTATTAGCAAAATACAAAACTTGAGTAAGCAATTGTTTCAGTAATCAACTTTGAAAGGCAGGGACACAGATTTGCTTTCCAGGCTGGCTCCTTTCTCCTCCCTGGATTCAGGACCAGTTAGCATTATCTGTAGGTAGTGCAGACAACATTTGGACAGTGCAAACATTTCCACTAGGGCAGATTTGGAGTTGCTGAAGTGACTGGCCTTGCTCAGGAGGCAAAATTGTAGCTAATATATCCCAACCAGGAAACAAATAGCTCTTTATGATGAGCCAGCCTTCTACTGACCTTGCCAAGCCATGACATTGCATCTGGTTGTATTACAAGATGTGTAAATAGAGAAATGAGCTCCATCTATTAAATAGCCCAGGACAAACAGAAGAACTGACATATCCTTTTTGTTACTCATTCCTTCACTGAGCTTTCTGTCATCTGTAAATTTTAGCAGCAGCAATACTGTTTCTTCCTCTGAACTGTGGAATGTAATTATATGGCACTGTCCACAGTGAGATCTCTGCACTAGTCCCTGTGCTTTGCCTCTTGGAGTTCCCAGACTATGATCTTTGCACCTTTGGACTCGATTTTCCACTTGCGGTGGTTTCTTGGCCATTTTCAAGCCACAGGCTGGGTGCTGAATCATAAAGTATTTCATAAAGTATTTTAAAATTGACATTTTGTGAAGTGTACTCTGTAATTTTTTTTTGGTTTATTCTGTCAACTACACTACTTTTAACCAAACATGAAATAATGAAAATATTTTAAGCATTTAAGACTCGTGTTCTATTTCATCAAGAGGATTTATACTATCTGGGTAGTGAGAATTTGGCTTTATAACTGATTTCATGTCATCACAACCTTATAATAGTCTTATCTGGAATTGATGCTGTGTTGACCCTTTTGTAGTTACCCACAATTCCCTAGTTTGATAGAAATCTTGGTATATAAATTATTTTCTGCAAATCCCCTGCTTTCACAAGATTTCTAAGATAAAAACTGTGCAAGCTCAGAGATCCTTGAACAGCTCTTCAAAACTCTGAAGTGTAAATTATAGCGTATCTGAATCCAGGCATAGGACAGTATGATACTAAGTGCTATCAGGAACTGAGGGAGGGAGCGAGCACACATAAATACGTCACATAACAATGGGGATTATAGCCATGTTTGTGGATTTACCACTGAAATTCTGGGCTGAACTCATAGCCTATATCCTCTTCAGGTTGTTTTGAGGGCTGTAAATTACCCTGTGGTAATTGAAGTAGGATCAGGGAACTGCCTCCATGTGAAATAACCCTGCATAATCTGCTGTTTTCTCCTCCACGGCCAGAACTCAGAATTGCTCCAGCAGAAGATATTATAGTCTTGGCCTCCTTTTACCAGGCTTCCTTCCTTGTGATGGGGCTGGAAAAAGACTATGTGTAAGACTGATGAAGTCCACACCAAAGTAGAGCTTTCTTTAAATGCTTCCAAGTCTTGAAAAGTGAAGATTGCCATAAGGCAAGAAGCTATAGATGAAAGAATTCTTTCCTGTATCTTCTTTGTACTTTGCCAGTTCATCCTTTGTATTTTGAGGCTAAGAAGTTCAAGTATTTTGCTGGTTAGCACTTTCTGCAGACAGTAAGAAACCAAAGTGCAGGTTAATTTCCAAACCAAAATGAACTATCTTTATTTAAAAAAAAAAAACAAAAAAAAAAACCTGAAAAGTCCACTCAACAATTACTTTTCAAGGCAAACATTAAGGCAATTTGCCAGAAAAACATAAAATGCTGTCCATCATCTGCAATGTGCATTTTGCTCTTGCAGCTTGTCCCAGTGACTGGTTTCAAGCCTTTGAATAAAACCTAAGAAAAAGATGTATTTCAAGGAATAATCCTGGAAAGCTTTGATTCATTGCTTGTGTTCAGGATTTGTGAGATGTACTGTAATTGCATATGTTATTACTCTTGCAATATTTTGTATTACGTTACTGCATGTTTATAGACCAAAACTTTATAGACAGATAGAAAGCAGACTGAGAAGGAGGGGATGAATAAATCAAGGTATAAAACTACCCTGAATAATATTTTATGTTTCACTGTATTGACCTGGAATTAGAGGATAAAGACATTTTCCACTGGTACACTGTTCTTTTCTTGCTTTCTCTGTGTGTCTGTTTCAGTCTTGTTGGAGTTCATTAAATCCAGAATCTGCATCAAATGATCTGTAGTGTGCTGCAGCACATAAAGGTTTCAAAGCAACAATTACTCTATTATTTCAGCAGAGATTACCTGTTTGAAATGAAAACCCACACTGAATCCTTTCTGACCTGGTCCTTATTGTGATACTGATAACAAGCCACACTTTCCAGTCTTTATCTTACCTCCTACAGGGTAATCTTTTCTTCTGGAGCTTAATTCTGCTAATAGCACCCTTGACTGGGTGCCAGACAACAAACATAGGCAGGTGAAAAATGAATGGCTCCAGTCTGACCGCTGATAGCTGCTAGAGACTTTTTATTCTTGGAATTCCCTCCAAAATATACAAGTTGACTAGTGGGTAATCAATTACATTTCTTGTATGCTTCGCCCTTGTTCAAATTGGGTATTCTTTGAAAGAAATTGTGATGATCCTTTCTGCAGTTTCAGATTCTCTTTTTTTCCCTCTTCCTCCAAACAACAGTAAACAGTAATTCCAGATGGCAGAAATTACTTTTAAATTAAACCAGTTAATACAGAGGACGTATGCTTATCTAATTCCCCTTTTTTAAGTGGTAACGATATGATGGAAATGGGTAAAACTGATGTGCAGCAAAGGTATGCAAAATAGTTTGAGATTGTAAAGTGCTTTTCCCCCCCATTTTCTGATTTACTGTCCATGAAAATGAATTATAGACTCGTGAAGAAAACAGAAGTTTTTATTTGCTGAACTCAATAGGCTACTTTCTGGGGACTTGAACTCTGCAAAGTGCTGAAAAAAAGATTACTACATTCCACTGACAGTTTTTCTGTTTGAACCAAATGGGAGGGATGACAGTGTGCTGTGCTCTGCCTTTCTGCTTCCCAACAAAAATCTCTGGACTGTTCATTGTTCCTCTGCTGTGTGCATAGAAGTCAAGCCCTGAAGCACACACTTAAAAACATTGCTAAATTATGCATTTGAGTCTGGCTCTGGCTTTAATCACTTCCTCTTAAAACCAGTGAGTGCAGAACAGCCTTAGCACCTTTCAGGTTTGGATGGTGTGTGAATCAAAGCCATTATCATAAGGAGGGTGATGTAAATGGAGCTCGCTTCCCTGAAATCAGTGAGCAGGCATTAATTTCCACCAGCTGAAGATTTGGTGGGGACTCATTTGTTTTTTCCAAAATGATTTTGCCTTTACCATTTGGGTATATGATTATAAGGCAACTAGTTAGTGCTAAGGGGGAATATGGTTGGCTTCACTGGAAAATATAAAAGTATCCACTGTTCCTTCAGGGAAATCATTTTAATAGATAACAGCATGTTGTACAATGTTTCATCAGTGACATTTAGATCTAAATTAGGAGCAGTTGTGAGATGGGTTGCCGATTTTCTTGTGATAAAAGGGAAATAGTTCAAGAAATATAGACCAGATGTTATCTTAATCCGATCCTCATGTACAAGAGCACACTATGAGACAGTAATAATAGTCCCTTCTACCTGTTTCTAATTTTCCTGCTCTGAAACACCCTCTGTGAAAAATAGATTAAACCAACACATCGTTTATGAATTGGCACTAGGCGGGTTTGAGTTTGCATGGAATGCAGCATCCCTGGCACAGACCGGAGGGTGCAGCCCTAGATTTTGATGCATGTTTAAAAATGCTCGTTTGACAGTAACATTTAAGACAGCAGTTCTTAGTGATTTAAAAGGAGAGTAGCCAGTCTGGGTTTGAGTCAAGCTTTTGGTTCAGCATATCCCTACACAGTTTCAAATTTGTCATCAGTGTTTCTAGGCAGTATATGTTATACAATCCTCAGCAGGCTAAAAAAGAGGGGGTTGATCCTCAGCTGCTGTAAATCAACACTGATCCATTGATTTAGATGGAACTACACTGATTTGTACCATCTTATGGTCTGGACAAAGTGTATTAACTTTCCCCCTGAAAATCCTCCACAACAAAAAGCTCCATTCACAGTCCTACAGCATAAGCAGTAACTAATGTGTCTCTGTTCTCATAATAATGTTTAATACCTGCATCATTTCCTACTTGCTGGGGCAGTCGAAACATTACTCTTTGCTTTGACGTAAGAAGTTGAGTGCTGCGCGTTTGTAATATTTGGGACAGCTTTTTCCATAGCTGTCTGTCTTAGTAAAACATTTTGCTGGAATATTCCTGTCTCTTGGCATCAATATGCCATGGAGGCTTTTGAGCAGCTGTCTAGAGACTCAGGAGACAAGACTTTTATTTTCCTTTGAGGAACACAGTAATATGAAAATACTTTAACACTATCCAGAACTGTAAGAACTACTGGGGCTCTCTGTCCACTGGAAACAGTGAGGATAGTATTAATGCCAACAATGTTAATAAGACTGCTTTGTCTAGAGTAAACACCTTCATATTTTGGACTATTCCAAACTATTTCTCAAGCAGAGTAAAATCCTGTTTTCATATTTCTATGAGCAGAGGAAACAAGAGGAGGTGATGAGGCAATCTTCAGAGGCTGCCCACACAGCTGGCTGTCCACTGCAAGGACTGTGTGAGGACAGAACCAAAGTTTTCCTTGGGAAACTCACTCCTTTGCTCTTCATTTATTTTTAAAATGAATATATAGCATTGTAAATGGATTCACCCCTCTGTGGTTTTTTGTTTGGTAAGGTTTTTATACAGCTTTAATGATAAATGGGCAAGCTTGTGCTGGAAAGGATGGCTCTTAAGAGCTGAAAAGAGGCTGTGAAAAAAGCACACTGTTGAACTAGAATCTCATGGATTCCCATAGGAGGTTCATAATCTGGCCGGACATCTATAAAGACTCATGGGTGATGTATCAACACATTAGGGAAAAAGTATTCAGTATTTCTGTAGAAGAATATTCTTATTGTGTTTTAACTTGTTAATCTAACAACTGTCATTTTATTGATACTGTCTCTGTACGTCAAGACCCTGCTTATCTTCTGAGGGTCTAGTTTTGTTTGATTCTGTACAAATACATGCATTAAAATTCTCTTGAGTGAGGCAGTGTAGTAAGATGAGACAGGTGGATCAACAGGAACAGGAGGGGATGAGATCAAAAAGGAATGGCATAAGAAGATGAGAAAATAAGAATCCAAGCTGTCAGATGCCCTGGACTGCTCACATCAATAGCAACACTGTCATTTGGAATAAGAATGCTTCATAAATGTGGATAGAAAACTTGATGGATTAAAGTAGTTAATTAGGGAATAAAATGAGAGGAAGGAAAATGGGGAGTGGTTGAAAATAGTTACAGGGGAGAGAATCCACCTGTAGATTGGGAAAGCTTGAAACACTGCAGCAGCAGAGATGAATACAGACATCTAATCAAAATGCAAAGTGCTGTTTAGAGATCTTGGTGCTAAAAGGTGGTGGTAGTGGGGTATGTAGGTTAATACTGAAAGTGTGCTATTAGTAATGACCAAAGACCTTTAGCCTCCTGTCCAAAATCCTTTTTTACTGTATAGAACGGGAAAGTAAACTCTATCATGTTGGGCTATTTAGTAAGTTATTAGTGCATTCATCTTTTCATCATTTGACAGGTGGAAGTAGTAGTCCAGCTTTTAGTTTTAATTATAAGGGATTCCAGATGTAGAATAGGACATAAATTAAAACCAGATCTACTCATATGTCTTTTCAAAGTAAGCCAACTTCAAGGTATCTGCTTTTCATTTCAAAATGTTATTAAAGCTATTACTAAGAAATTCATAGTCTTAGCATGCTCCAGTAATTGACACCTTTAAAGTGACTAAACAGATTTAGAGTGTGCAGAAAAGTAAATTTGTCTTAGAGAATGACTCTAATCATCCATTTACATATAATGGACAAATCAGTGTTTGCGTTTTGAAAGGCCTGGTGAACAGCCTGTCTGGATGGCTCTTCATAAGTCCTCTGCCTGGCCTGACTGCTGGGTGATAGGCTGTTTCTAAGGTTATGCAGCAGCATAACGTGAGTGAAGATAAATAATTAAGGGCTGATTCAAAGCCAGTGAAAGTCAATGAGAGTCTTTTGATGAGCTTTCTGTCATAGTCTTCTCCTCTCGTTTTGACTTGAACTATGTTATGTTATGTTGGAATTAGCAGGTTGTTTTTTTTTTTTTTCTTAAGAAAATTAAATCCAGAACCTTTTTTTTTTTTCAGTGATAATGTTCTTAAACCCCTAACTGTATAAAGAAACCTGCAGATTCCTTTCTAAAAAGCCTTTCTTTCCCCAAAACCTATTTATATAGTGATACGTTACAACCATGCAAATAATGCTGTACTTCTGACTTCATAAAAAGTCTGAGGTTTCCAATAATTAGAATGATAGCTGGCAAGTCTGATAAATTAGAGAAATAACTTGTTTGGTGTAAGCTGAGCCTATTTCTGAGGCAGAAATGTTAGGCTTTTATCCTCTGGAGTGTGATTGAAAGGGTGAGAAGTTAATTTGGCAGCTTCGCTTCTATGGTTTCATAATGTTTCTCCCCCCCCTCCCCTCAGCTTCAGGGAAGGACTGTGATTTCAGTACTTTGCGCCTGCCCTCATACAAGGCAAGAGCATGACCCGAAACGAAACCCCTCTCCCCAGGGCACATCCTGAGCAGTAACAGCTTGGCTCAAGTGTTTCTTATGAACAGCCGTCCAGAGCACTTGATCTAAATCATGCCATTTCCTTCACAGTATGGCACAGTTAACAAGTCAGTGCATCAACACAATCTGCAGATGGCAGTTCAAAAGGTGCACGTTCCCCAGCAAGATAAAGGGCAATGAGTTCCATGGGTTAGCTCATTACTTGGATTCAGGCAGGGGCTCCATAGGGGTGTGAGGGAGGAAAAGGGGGCAGGCAAACCTTGAGAATGCATGTCTACACAAATAAAGCCAGCATTGCAAGAAGCATGTTATTGAAGTAAAGTGCAAACAGCTTGCAGAGCATGGCTTCCTTCAGAGATGGCTTGCTTCGCCCCTGAAAAGCAAGAGGAAGAGGGGAGTGAAACCATTGCCTCTGCACCTTAATTTATCTGCAAGACCTGGCAAATATGACACCTTTTCCCAGGCAAAGCCCCAAAATTCAGAAGAAGCAAGTGCGCTATCAGCAAAATCCAAGGCTGCTGGTTGTTCTGCCTCCTGCTTGGGAAGGAACCTGTGTTCTGGAGCATTGCAGAAGGGCTTCTAGAGAGTGGTGTGCACTCCTGTACAAATCACGTTACAGCTGAACATCCAGTGAAGAGTCTTTGAGACATATTAGTCCTTTAGACTTCAAAACAAGCTTAAATTGGAACCATATTGCTGGAATACTTCTTAGCTAACATTTATATTACTTCAGTTACCAAATCCAGACTAAGGCCCAGGACTCGGCAGGGGAGAACATAATATATTAGGAAGTAAGATGGGGGTGTGCACTTCTGGCCTCCTATTTTATATAAATGTACAAAAAGTTTCCTCACACTAGCAAGGAAATGACTACAAGGCCCTAAAATGCCGATTTCCAGCAGCAAACCAGGGAAGCCTGCTGCCCCTCCTCCCCTCTCTCCCCTGACCATTCTGTGAGTGCCATGCCTTGGGGATAGTTTGGATTACTTGGAGTAAGACTGTTGCATAGAAGCTCAGGTATCAGTGCAGATAATTATACACATATAGCTAGATACAGCAAAGGTCTCAATGAATTGTCAGAGGATGAGATACATCTCGGGAGACCAAACAAGCCTCCCCTATACTGATCTTTGTAAATGAATCTCTTTGGGAACTATCAAGATGGTGCTTTACCACGATTTTCACTGCTGAGGAAAAAGGAACTCTTCCAAGCTGTTTGTTTTCCAGGTTGTATCAAGAGCTGGCAAGTGAAGATTTTTTTTTCTTTCTGTGCTTATGTTAGTATGAATGCACTGAAAGGCGCTAACATATATGCTGATCTCTGAGCTCCTGCAGCAGAGAAGTTCAAGGCAGGTTAGGTAGGAGAGGAAGAGTAAGCCACATCCCCTCCCTCCCCATAATTTCAAATCTACAAAGGCTGACTTTCTGGTGAACTCCCTGGTCTACATTGCAATTCTTTTGGAGAAACAGTGCTAAAACTGGGAAGAGCAGATCCTGAGTGGCTGCTAGGCAGAGGTGTGTTAAACTAAGTTCATTCCTCATGTAATTTGATTGATTTAGTAGAGTTTTGCCAGACTTTGGCTTCAGGCTTTTGGGTGATGTGTTGTGCTTCTTTATTTAATTTATCAAACAGGCGCTTAGCAACAGCATCTTCAACTAGTTTATCCAGATATCTTCACTTCTTTCTTTCTTTGTCCATTCTTTAATAATCTTCCAAGCTGTGTTGAGTTAGAAACTGAGCCAAGGCTTCAGGCTCTGCTCCACTGGGACACTCAGGTAGGCAGCATGTTTCACCAGGCCCTGTATCCATTTCTTTCTTATGACAGTGCTTGGTAATTGTTGTATTTCTCAATTCAGGGAAGTAAATGAAGGATGAAGAGCTGTGAGTCTCAAGCTATAGTAGCTGAAGAGGACTTCAGTGGTAAGAAGCTGAACTTTATTTCATTAGAAATGTTCCAGCTTCTGCTGACAATGGCAGAAAACAAGTGAGCCCCAAAGGCTGCAGACCTGAGCTGACAAGCAGCAGTCTTCAGCAGTGATTCAGGCTGTTCACAGCTGCTACACAGTATGACTTCTCTTGACCACTTTTTAAAAGCTGCGGTTTCTCTATTAGAAGTATCCTTGCCCAAACAGCATGTCTAGGACATGCACACTTCTTCAGACACTGCAAAGCAGCTATTTATTTCTCCCTGTTTTTCAGCAGCCTTCAAAATATTTTCTCTTTGATGCAGAGCACAGTGCCCTTTCAGTGCGGTGGCTTGAATGCAGAAGGGCTCTGGCTTGTCTAGATAGATTCTGCTTCTCTGTCAGAGATAACTTTGATATCTCAACATTGAACTGCATGGTGCTGTGCTGTACATTGAGTTTACCACGGTTGTGAGAAGTGCAATCCATTCTATCCCATTTCCAGTCTTGAGAAGACATGAAGGAGGGGAGGCAAGCAATCCTTGTGTTCAGCCTTTCCCATATATAAGCAACAAAGCCATGTGCCTGATGTGCTCTGTCTGTGTCTTTTAACTGGTGTGGAACACAGCTTTCCATCCTGTGTTGATGGTGAAGAGCATCATTCATGATATCTATAGTAGCCACAACCTACCTCATCACTTACGTCTCTCACTATATCTTTCACAGCCTTTGCTTGCAGAGAAAGTATTGTTTGCTTTCTTATGTTATGCCTTAAGTTCAGCCTAGTAAGGTCCACCTGACAAAAAAATGGGTCCAACTTAAGAAAAGGATCATATGCTTGTAATAGCAGGAAACAGAACCTAATGAATTAAGTCCCTTCCAGCCTCATCTTCCTGTTATTTCCCACCTAATGACAGATGTCAGAGAAGAGTATAATTTATTCTGGTAGTTCTTACTGATCAGAATGCTCATATTTCTTAGAGCTACAGTGAAAATCTCTGGTGTTGGGTCGAAACAGAATCTCAGACCCTCACAGTGCCTTAGTCTTCCAGAAAGCATTCTGCATCTTTATCGTGAAGCACTGGGGGTATGATAGCAGTGAGAAGCCCCATAGATGGGGACTCTGATGCACAAGGGGTCATATATTCAGACATGAAATAGAGATCAATCTCACACAGGCTGTCTGCAGCAGGGCTAACACACAGGCCTGGGTCTCCTGTTCCCTAGTCCCATGCTTTCATTGTGAAATCGCTCAGTTCTTTCAGCTGGATCTGCAGGGTCTGTTCTTAGCACTGTAGTTTCCCTGTCCCTCATGGAAACCCCAGGGCTGGGCTTTGCAGACTCTCTGCAACTCTATCCCTTTGGACTGTAATTGATTTGGAGTCAGGTGGTGGTGTAACATAACCCGTATGGAATCTGTTGGTGAAGTTTATGGCCATTCAGTTAAGAAAAAGAAAAAAAAAGAGGAATATAGAGGGGGAGTAGGAAGTGAGTGGAGTTTGAGTTCAGGGATGTGGAGTTGTGCTGTTTCACAGCCCAAGGAGAAAAGCTTGTTGGAGACCTTGTGTGTGGAGAAATCTATTGCCAGCTCATGCACCACAGCCCTCTCAGCCTGCCCATGGTAGGCTGTGTGTATAAAGATGAACCTGCAGAAAAATCCCTGTCCCTGCCTGTAGTCAGCCTCTAAGCCAGTATGGAAAAGAAGAGAGTTTCAGAGAGAATGCAGAGAATACTTCCAAAATTAAAAAAAAAAAGAAATAAATTAAAAAAATTACTCAGTTGATGGCTCTGTGCTGCATGGCTGTGTGGCTGTAAAGTCTCTGAACTTCTGTTTCTCCATACCTCAATTTCCAGGGCTTCTGTGTAGGGAAGGAGGATATTCCAGTGTGGCTCTTAGGTCTCTTGAGGTACTGCAGGCAGATTCATGTTATTTGCAGATTTGAACAACTGATTCTAGATTGAAAGTATTTTTTGACTTTTTACAAGAGCATGTAGGGATAGGACAAGGGGGAATGGCTTCCAACTGACGGAAGGAGAATTTAGATCAGATATTAGGAAGAAGCTCTTCCCTGTAAGGGTGCTGAGGAGCTGGCACAGGGTGCCTGGAGGAGCTGTGGCTGCTCCATCCCTGGCAGTGTTCAAGGCCGGGTTGGATGTGGCTGGAGCAGGGGGATTGGAACTGGATGATCTCTCAGGTCCTTTCCAACCCAAACTATTCTGCGATTCTATGATTCTATGAAATGAACTGGGATGATCTCCATTGGCAATACTGGATTTTCTGATTTGGCAAATTCCTCTGGGATGGTAGAAATGACAGGAGAAAAACAATAAGTCTGTGACAAAAGAATCCTTTTCAAGAGGTTTTGTAGAAGTTTGAAGATAATCTTCCAGGTGCAAAAAGTTCTGGAAAAGATTTCTTGCCCAGCTGGTAGGCTTCCCCTTAGAGTTACACTGAAAATGTCAATAGTGTTATGTGACAAGCATTACGTGACAAGCATTATGGGTAAGTATGTGATAAGCAAGGCCATAACTTCGTACATGTATCCCTGTGTTGACGAAATCAAAATAGAGTGAGAAAGTCTGCTGTGAGTTCTCGGATCATGACTGTATGTGAAGTACTGTGACACAAATAGTTGTAGCTTTGCTGTAGACATGGTGATTTACTGATACAAGGGAAGTAAAGCCTGCGTGAAGCAGTAATATTTATCAACAGGCACATTTGTATAGCTAGAAAAAAAAAGGAAGGCCTCTGAAGGTGCAGTATGGGTATTACTGTAAATATTGTCATTACTGTAATATAAGATCTTGCTTTCATGGAGGCAAAGGGAGGAGAGGAAGCCAATTCTCACCACAGACAGTGGGCAGACTGTTCTATATCTCTTTGGCCGACTGGAGCAGTCCTCATCTTGCACAAAATGCTCTCTTACAGAGTGGCTATGAAGAGCCATCTTGGTGCTCCCATGAGTCAAAATATCACTCTTTTATACAAGTGTAAAGGATAGGAGGTAGCAGTTAACTAGAGAGACAGTTTGCTTTTAAGCACTTTAAGCCTTGAATGAGGAATGGTATCTAAGTTGCATCTGTCTTGCAAACAGCCTACAAGACCTAAGGTTCTGGGTGGCTCCCCTGTGGCACTTTTTTCCCTCTGCCCCTCAGAGGCTCCTCCAGCTAGTGTTAACCAGGGGAGATTTCCTAAGGAAGGGGTAAGATGTTTCAGTCCCTCTGCTAGTATGACCCTATGCTTCATGTGCAGTGGGTCCCATGCCCCATGTACACTGGGTATCCTGCTGATTCCTTTCTCAGCGACTGCCCTGGTCCCTCTTGTCAACCCCACTCTGAAGTCACTGTCACACTAGTGTATACTCCAGGATCCCAGTGCCTTCAGGGTGATCTCTCTGCCCCTGTGGCCTGTGTGTGCCAGTGTCCCAAAGCACTACTGGACAGTGCACTCTGCTCTGTACTGTGTTATTCCGTTCTACCTCAGCGGAAAAAGAGATGTAGCAAGGTTGAAACTAGGCAATTTGTAGTGAAAAATAGCCTTCTGTGGAAAGATACAGATCAGTAAATTAAAAGATTAATAGAGACTTCTGTAATACTCTATGGCTTTCTTAACAGAGGTTATTGTTTTCTATTGCATTTTGATGGACACTTACGACATCTGTAGCGTGCTGCTTCTTTGCCATTAAGCTTTACCATATTCTTCCATAGGGATGATATTTTTTGAAAGAGAAAATACTGAAGCCCCATATGAAAACAGGAAACACTATGAATTTTTTATAGTGAAATTTTTCTGCTAGGATAACGTCCGTATTTCACAGTTTGCAGAATGTGTGGGACCATAAACTGTAAAACTGCATGGAGAACCACAACTCCTTTGTACTTTAAAAATAGACATAAAAGTAATTTCTCCAGAAAGAATGAGCGCATTTTTAAAGGTGAATATTTGGAGGGTTTTTAAAAGCTATTGGTCTGTTCTTGGAAACTGGATGATAATGTTTAAAAGAGGAAAAGATACAGATTGTGGTGAGTCTGTTGCAACTGAATCATCTCTGTAGTATGTGCTCAACTGGACCAGCCACATTGCAGCTGCACAAGGATATGCAATGTTCCCACACAGCATGGGAGCCTCTGGTCCCCTGCTTCACCCAGAGACAAAGGGACAGGAGAGATGTGGCACAGAAATGAGCAGGCAAGTGGTGAAGATCATGAAGAATCTCAAGCTACTTCATTTCTCCTGCAGTGTTCCTGGAGCTGAGCTGGACCGAGGGAGAAGCAAGCTGATCTGGCCACAGGTCTGCCATGTTTCCCCCCACTCTGTAGCAAGTGGTGTGCAGGGAAGGGGTCATACTTTATTCTTTCAGCTCCTTGGAGGTGGTGCAGGAATGAGCACATGCAAGGCTTTGAGCCAGAACTGTCTCACCCTGCTGGCTGTGTCATTCATAGTAAAGGAGACTGACACTTCTCTTTTCCTGTTCATATCGGCTGGTCTGTAGCCAGGGTTGTGGAGGACATGGCAGAGCTGGTCTTTAGAGCTGTTCAACTGGGACATGCACATGTGGCATGATAGTGGTTTTTAGCAGATGCTCTGTGCCATGGAGCAGCACAGGGATGTCATCACAGGGTGTCAGGAGGTATTTCTCTGCTTCTGGATGTGCTGTAAGTGCACATGGCTGCAATGATTATGTGAGATCCCTGGTGTTCAAGAACAGGGTAAGGCATCCAGTGTGTGAGTAGTCAAATGAAGAAGTGGGGATCCCCCAGTGTCTAATGCTGGCTCTGGCTCTCTGTTGGTGAGATGAAAAACCAAGGCCAGTATATGTTCCCCAGCAGACTCAAGCATCTTTTCTGAACACTGAGTTAGACCAGGGCTGGTTGTATTTCAAGACAGAGCAGTTGCTTTGCAGTTGGCAGACTCCTTGGCCCTGCCACTTGATTGGTGCATGCTGGATCTCTGGAGAGCCAGCTCTTTCCCCACTGTTTCTGTGGAGAGCTGGTGTGTGTGGAGGACAGTGCCTTTCTTAGCAGCAGCAGCTATCTTGCTGTCCTCTCCTTCTCATCTAGCAGCAGGAGCAGCAAACAGCATTCTTCACAGCTCCTTCCCCTTTCCCTTCTTCCCAGCTTTCAGCTCTACCTCTCCTTCCAGGCAAGAGGAGTCAGTTCCTGGCGTAGACTCTTCTATGGGTGACAACATTCACTCTTGTCTGTGTGGCAGAGAACACTTGATCTGACTCATAATTTGACAATGATGTCCTGTTTATCAAAGTTTATCCTTTCATTTCACATGAATAGGAATGGACTTTTCCATGTGCTGCTCACTCCTAGTGTTGTTGAATAGTGTAATATTCTGGTCTGCTGTTCATTTACAGCTGCCTTTCATCTTCAATTATCCACTATATTTTAGCATTGGATAACAACTGACTGATTCCTGTATTCAAGCCAAATCCTGCTTGTTTGGCTCATGTGAGTAATCTAAGGAAGTCTGACACTTTGTTCCCTGATCTGTCTGGGAATGCTTGCACGACAAGTGGTCCCTAGGCATGGGACCCATGAACAGGAGTGGAGTCCTGAGGCTGAGACCCATCTTCCTTTCATTGCATAGGCGCTAGGCAGTGCCAAGAGTGTGACTCCAGCTCTATAAAGTCATCCGGTTCATGGGCAGCTGGATAACATTAATTTTTACAGGCCGTTGGTACACATTGTGGAATATAGCAGCTGCCTTTCCATTTTCAGGGAGGAGTAAGACAAAGCCTCGGGCCATTCCAGTTGGACAGCACTCCTGAAAAGGGCAACTAGACGAGTTGGAAACACGCAAAGTTTAAAACTTTCCCAGTTCTCCTGTGCAGCTGTCATCATGAGCACAAACAGGCTGGTGCTGCCAGAGCTGCTGGGCTTACCCGCTGCTGAGACTCATTTTACACAAAATCACTGCCCTGCTCTGCTGGCAAATGTATTTCTTTTGGATGCCTTCGTTTAGCTGAGATACAGTGCTGATAGTGGTTTATCTCAGGATGGGGCTGCAACTGCTCTGGTTTTCCTAGCTTTGTGCATGCTTGAAAAGATCTGGGATATGACCCTTACAGAGGTCTAGACACTGACCAGGGTGAGGTATGTGAGTTTAGAATAATTCATTTCTTTCTGTCACGTGCCATCCCCACTTCCACAATGGAGTCACCACCTGAGAGAGGAGGGCTGGTCCATGGTAAGAGTATTTCCTTTGGACCTGGGAGACATGGGTTCAGTTTTCTGCTCCCTTATGGATTTTCTCTGTGAAACTCAGTAAATAACTCAGATTTGCTGTGATTCACTATCATGTGTAAAACAGTGGTAATAGCCTGACCTTTCATCACTAATGCACATAAAAGAAAATGAATTAAAGACATGTTAAGAGTCAGCTACTAAAATGTTTAGAACCCAAGGGAAGGGAGTATCTACCCCGAGGAGATGAACTAATTGGAAAGGACTAAAGTAAATGGCTGAGATAGTTTGGGTTTGCGGATGGACAAGGTGGGGCAGGGAAATGGGGTCCTGGAAAACATTTGGCAGATGTGGAAAGAACATGAGGGTGTTGGAAGCAGAGCCATAAAAAGGAGAATGAATGACAGCAGGAGGTGTAAACCTCCCCCTAGAAAAAAAAACCCTCATTTTTGAAGAGAAACCACATTATTTTGAAGAACAGTGTTTTGAGCACCTGGGCTAGAAACCAGGGAAGAGCAGTAGGTGTTGGTATTGTGAGCTTGGTAACTGCCCTCTGCATGCACACTGAGGTGGCTGCAGGAAGGTTTCCTGCCCTGCTCACCAGGATCACTTGGGCCTGTTAACTGAAATGGTGATGCTGTAATGTCCCAAGGTGTACTGCTTGTCCCCATGGCCTATCTTTGTCTTGTTTGATTTTGGTTGACTTGCAGTTTTCTTGAACAAACTCTTCATTGCCTGCTTTCACAAGATTTAAATATTTCAGGGTGTAAACTGGCAGTACCTGGGCAGAGCAGTGAGTTTGTAGTTTTGGATGTTGTAAGGTGCTTGTAAATAAAGTTACAATGCAGATAGCAGTAGTAACCATTGCAGTTAAGACCTCTGGTGCCTGAACTGAGCAGTTTGGCTGAGCTCTGACCATTTATGTGGGTTGTAAAAACAAGGCAATCTCTTAACAACTGCTCCATGGGTCACTTGTGTGGTAAAGCTTCCAGCTTCACCTGTCTTTCCAACATAGGGAGGGACAAACATAACACCAGTTTTTCAAAAGACTTTAGCCAGGATCCAGGGGACTATGGAAGTGTAAAACAGATGTTTGTATGGACAAATTAGTAAAAAATAATGAGCACATGCATATATGTGACTTGGGAAGAGTCAACATGGTACCTGGAAGGGAAGTTCTATCTTACAAATGCCTTGGAGTTCTTTGAAGGAATCAATAAACAAGTGAATAAGAGTGATCTTAGATAGATAGAATCTGCTTGGGAAATCCAAAAGACTTTACAAAGAATCTCCCACTAAAGGCTTTTAATGAGACTTAGCAGCCATAGGACAGGAGATGAGCTTTTTGCATGGATAAATAACCAACATAAAATGACAGGATACAGAGAACTGAAATAAATAGTTAGTTCTTGCAGTGGAGGGAGTTCACTAGTGGTGTCCTGAGCTGGGGCTGGTGCTGTTCAACTTATTCATGAGTGGTTGGGGAGGAGAGACTAAACAGTGAGAAAATCTGTTGGTGAGGCAGGATTTAGTCAGGGGAATAAAGCTGTTGATAGATAGTGAAAGAATGAAAAAGAGCTTGCAAGACTGAGTGACTGGTCAACAAAATAGAGGGTGAAATTCAACAGACACCTGTGAACAGATGCACAGTGGAAGAAGTAACTCAGGCTTCACATATGAAGTGAGGAGCTTTAAGCTGACCACTACTGCTCAGGAGAAAGATGCAATGATCATTAGTTTTCTTGGATACTTCTGTGAAAATGCCAGTTCGGTGCTCAATAGCACTGAAAACCACCAAATCATATGTTAGGAATTATTAGGAAAGGAGTGGAGATGAAAACAGAAGATCCTTACAGAGCTACATAAATCAATTTATTGCATACTCATTCCATGTGGTATGTGATTCTAAGCTCATCTTGAGAAAAATATACCAGAACTAGAAAACCTTCAGAGAACAGGGCTGATAAATGCCTGTGGTGGTGGTTAGGATAGGTTTTTTCCAGGTCTGTGAGGCTGGAAAAGCTATGAAGACTGACTGATGTGGAGAGTATCGATAAGGATCAGCTGTTCAGGTGCCAGTATGAGAGGGCAATGGGAGCTAATTCAGCTAATGGGAGTTCTGTTCAAACTTGACAAAGGAGATGGGTACTTCCTCTCTGGAGCTCCTTGTCAAGAGGATGTGTAGGATAAAAAAATAGTTTTAAGGGAGAGTGTATAAATAGTTGGAAGAGAGATCTGTGAAGTGTTTCTAAACACTTGAACAGTTGAATAACTATGAAATCCACTAGGCTGAGCAGAGGTGGAAGCTGAAAGATTATTCAGAGAAATATCATAAATTATTACCCTGTTCTTACTCTTTCCTGAATGTCTCCTTAGTATCATTACTAGGAAAAGGATATCGATGCTTGCTCTGACCCAGTATGACAATTCTCATTTTTTCACTTACATTTGCTTTATGGACAAACATCCACTGGCCATTCAGATTCACATATAGTGTACTTCTATAGAGGAAGATCTAATCTCTATGGTGAGGGGACAGTTCAGCTCTCGATATTAAATTCAAACCTGCATAATCTGTTAATTATGGTCATAAGCTTATGGTCTCATAATCTTACCTTTCAGGGTAGAAGGCCTCTCTACAGATCACCTTATGAAGAAGTTCAAAGGATGTTGGCCCTGAGAAACTAGACAGTATGATCAATATTCTTGAGATAGCAGTTCTTGATGCACCCTAATTTGCAGTCAGAGGTAAAGAAAATATCAATGATTTTGTTTCAGGACTAAAATTTTAGCTGACTTTATCTTGGCCTCTTTAATGAATGGAGACCAGAAACTGGAAACTTCTCCCTATAAAGACAGAAAATGCTATCCACTTTCCATCCAGTTCCTATTAATTCAGAAAGCTGGCGCAAGAACATGCTAAGAAGATTCAGAGTGTCTTAGTGATAGGACAAGAGGGAATGGCTTTATACTGAAACAGAGTAAATTTAGGTTAGATATGAGGAAGAAGTTCTTCCCTGTGAGGGTGGTGAGGCTCTGAGTGGTGATTGCCCAGAGAAGCTGTGGCTGCCCCATCCCTGGCAGTGTTCAAGGCCAGTTTGGATGGGGCTTTGAGCAACCTGGTCTAGTGGAAGGTGTCCCTGACTGTGGTGGGGGGACTGGAACTGGATGATCTTTCAGGTCCCTTCCAATCCAAACCATTCTATGGTTGGTTAGCCAAAACAGAAGTGGTTTTCCTCTTTGCAAAAAGCAATGATACATCTAGTGCTGGTAATTTTTTTTTGGAGGATGCAGTATCACCATAATATAGCTGGACTTTGTATACTCATTTGCACTGTTTCAACTCCACAGTTTAGATAATAAGTTGTTAACTTCACTGAGGCAAAGTGAGGGTGTTCTAAAAGTGCATAAAATATCCTCCCTAGCTGGAAAGATTAGAACAGTGTATTTTGAAGATAAACAAAGCAATTTTTTATCCAGGCCTGTTGTCATCTGCCATTTCCATCTAGAAGGCAGATTTGAAACAACTGAGGATACCTGCTGAAATTGTAATGAGCCTTTGGTGGATCCAGTACAGTTACAGCTGGCAGCTCTTTGAGAAATCCCAGTATTTTCACACCTCTGTTAAAACGATAACTAAAAGGCTTAAAGAGGACTTACCTGCAAAGGAATTGTTCTCATCTGAGACTTACTTGAATTCTGACCATACTCATGAGTCCTTTTACTTATTACGCTTCTATTCTCATTTCAATTATCCAGCAATCCTGATTTCTTCTGAGCCATAAAAAGGAAGGGTGAAGGGAAAATCACTAATGGTAGATCTCTTTCATAGTGTTATTTATTTTTACAAGGAAGACATTTTATTAAGACTCATCCTGAATTCTTGTCCAATGAATGAACAGATTTCCACCTTAAGTATTCAAGTAGTAAATGTGCTAGTTATTTTTGCTGGAGCTATGAAACATCAGGGATAGGAACAAGTTTAATAAACTAGATATCTATGAGACACCCTCACTTCAATTAAATGGATTATACAGATTGGATCCTGCCCATATTGCTTACTTGAAAATAAAAGAACAAACCTTTTCAGTACCGAGAATCTTGATTTTGGCTTCCATATCTATCTAAAGTGGATGTTATCTGTCAGACTTCCAGACATCCAGGGGATATTGCTGCTTGTTTCATCAGGAGAGCTTAGGCCAACTGGGGAGAAAAAAAAAATCTGGAAGAAATTTCTAATTTTGATCATTTGTCAATTTTAGTATGTTCATATATGTCATATTATCAGAGGATCCAAGCTGCTACAGACTTCAGAAGAAAGTTTTACAGCCATTGTAACACTTGGAGTATGCAGAGGAATATATTTATGATTTATAATCACTGGAAAAAGAAGAAACAGTTCCTTACTTGTACAGAAACTGTTCTTAGCAATGTGGTAGGCACATATTCTCTCCATGGTTTGCTCTCGGCTGTCTGTACGTAGACTCTGACTTGCAGATCCAAAAGAGATAGCCTCAGCATTTACAATCACAGAATCACAGGATAGTTTGGGTTGGTAGGGACCATAAAGCTCATCCAGTTCCAGCCCCCCTGCTATAGGCAGGGACACCTTCCACTAGACCAGGTTGCTCTGAGTCCCATCCAGCCTGGCCTTGAACACTGCCAGGGATGGGGCAGCCACAGCTTCTCTGGGCAACTATCACTCAGAGCCTCACCACCCTCACAGGGAAGAACTTCTTACTAATATCTAAATTAAATTTCCCCTCTGCCAGTTTAAAGCCATTGCCTCTTGTCCTATCCCTACATGCCCTTGTCAGAAGTCCCTCTTCAGCTTTCTTGTTGGCCTCTTTAGGTACTGGAAGCTGCTTTAAGGTCTCCCTGGAGCCTTCTCTTCTCCAGGCTCAACAACTGCAGCTCTCTTGACCTGTCTTGGGTGACATGGTTTAGTGGGAGGTGTCCCTGCCCAGGGCAGGGGAGTTGGAACTAGATGATCTTGAGGTCCTTTCCAACCCTAACTATTCTATGATTCTATGATTCTATGAGAGGTGCTCCAGCCCTCTGAGTATCTTCATGGCCTTCTCTGGGCTTGTTCTGACAGGTCCATGTCCTTCTCATGCTGAGGGCCCCAGAGCCGAATGCAGTATACCAGGACACTTTTTTTCATTCCTGATATGTTTTCACTCACAGAAAAGATTTACCATCCCCATCTGGGTTTTGGATATCTCAACAACTTCCTATGTTTTTCAACACTCCTCCCTAATATCTCATTACAGAGTTGGTGGCAAGATGCTGTCTTTCATCTGCTCATTCATTCATGTTACAGAAAGTACCTCAAGTTGCCTACGAGGATATCTCACTAGGATTCCAGTATGGGGTTTTCTCTTTGACCTTCTCACAGCCCTGGAGCATTTACCAATTATTTTGTGTCATGGTAGCTCATCTGAATACAAAAGAAATACATACCCAACCATAAGGATCTTTCTTATAGGCACTGCTATCCAAGAGACCTTAACTGCCTGTATGGATTCATGAGAAGCAGAAGTAGAAACCATGTGGACAACACATCTTGAACTATAATTACCATATGGTAAATAGTCATTCTTTATTGTGTTGTCAACAGTCAAGAAACCTGTGGAGGCTTGGGTACTGCTGACAGAGTTAATGGATGAATCCTGGGGGAATACTCTTCTTCCCACTTGACACTCAAGTCACTTTTCTTAATTGTAAAAACATCTGTGAGAAGAACCAAATGAGTTGTAGGCCTTGACAGCTGATCTTCCCATGGCTCATTCTACAAAGACGAACTTGTCTTATGCTTGTCCTTTATCTTTATCCAAAGCATTTGCCAAGAGGAGTATCTGAATTCTGCTTAAATTATAATATTCAATTTCAGATTTTCCATCTGAAGCTTTTGCTTCAGAAAGAGAAGGGCAGCTTCATACTGCGGCAGTAATAAGAATTACTTTGGACAGAGCTTTAGTATTTGGGAAGATACTTGAGGCTTTTCTATTTTTGTGTACAAGTTTTAAAGAGAAAAGCTGATTTTATTCAATTTTAGGTTGCTATAAATTATCTTTTGCATTAAGAGAATTTTTACTTGAATGTTAATAGTTACAGTAGGGATGTATACAGTTGTTAGCAGCAAGTTGTGGACACCTCAGCTACTTGTCTAGCTTCCAAAATAGTGAATGAAGAGAATTGAGGTGTATCAGTCTCCTCCCATTATAGTCACCTAAACCAAATCAGACTATGTGTTTTCTAAATGGCCTATCTCATTTATTTCCTTGACAAGCTCAAATATATTCAATGTGGGTATCTAATGTAACTTTATTAACCTTCCTCCATTACAGAGTTTGATAGATTTTGTTCCTCAGATCCTTTGCACTTGTATTGCTGGGAGGTAGATCTGTAGCCTTTCCCAGTAGGTATAAATTAAGCAAGGACTTCCTAATTTCAGTTAGATTAGCTTGTCAAAAAAAAGATTGATAATAAATTGTCTCAAAGTATAAATACCTTCACAGATATAAAATACTTAGTAATTTTTTTTTAAATCTGTATCTGTTGGAGAAAGGCACACTGAAACCTGCTAGTGGGAAGCTAGATGTATTCAAACTGAAAATGAGGCCTTTTTTAATGAAGGGGGTACTTAATCATTCAAGCAACCCAATGGCTCTTGCAAAAGGACTGATAGATGCTCCTTTCAATGTTGTCACATCAAGACTGGCTGCCTTTATGAAAGGTATGTGTCAGCCAGCTACAAGTGACACTCCGGTCAAACACAAATTATTGGGTTCAGCACAGGGGTAACCCAGTGAAAGTTAATGACCTGTGATATATAGGAAATCACACTAGATGACCTAATGGTTTCTTCTAGCCTCACACTTTATGAATCTATGAATATGTATCCTCTGAGGTTGACAGCTAGTTATATTCCTAAACAGTGGAATAGGCAGAGTCTGTTTCAAAAGAGGGGGTTAAATTTATTTACTGGTATCCATTGTTCTTTAGCTACATATTCAGATGGTTCATTCACAGGTTTTTAAGGTCTGTGACAGGAGCTGGAGTATTTGGGAAAGCATGGTCACTGAGAGTCTCCACTCTGAGAATTTGGTGCTGTGAGAAGTGACTCAGTTCCCAAAAGGTGCTGCCTCCCAGCATGTTACCACATCTTGGTGGTATTTGAAGGGCACCCTGCAAGCATGAAAAGCAGAACAGGGATTCAGAGAGCCAAAGAGAGAGATAAGAAGTTCTTTATGGTGGAATATAAAACCACAAAACACATATACTTCTTGTGTTCAGGGCTACACAGAATATCAAGGGAGGCACAGCCCTCAGTAACTGGGCTCGTGTGCATGCCGAGAAATGGCTGGTTTGCCCACCTTTTTTTTAATGCTTTTCCCCATATGGAAGGACAGTGGGAATCACAAGAACTCTTAGATCCTGTGCCCCATCCTTGTGCTGTGCTGGGGCTGCCCATGTGTACTTACAACATCAGGTTCCTGTTCCTGTTTTTGTTTTGTTTTCTAATTAGGTAGGAGTATTATCTTTAAACAGACAAGAAAATGAGAACAACTGAGTTAAAATCTCTTTCAAGATAATCATCAAGGAAGCAAGGATTGTCACAGGAGGCAAGGAATAACTGATGAAGAGGTAAGTAACCCGAGGGAAACAAGAAGCTGGATTTGGAGAATGCTGGGGAAATCCTGACTGTTTACAGCTCTGTTTATCCACACCTGTGGGTTAGAAATGCTGTCATTTGAGGAGTCGCCCCATATTACAAGAAGGTCAAGCACCAAGCAGACCTAATTAAAAGCTCATTACAAGAGACAATCTCCATTAGCATGCCAAGTTTCATGCAAATCCATTAGCACCAGAGATCTCTTCGGAAGCTTTAAATTCCAGTCCTGTGCCCCAGGGACTGGAAACCGTGGACGGTTAATTTGCCATTCTCAGTCTGTGAACATTAGGCACAGTCCTCTTACTTTCTGGATTATTTCACATTCCAGCAAATTAGTTTTATCCGTTCTGAGAACATTTTAACAAAGAAAGTTCTTTTGGCATCACATGGATAAAGTAACAAGGGATAAAAGAATGAGCAGTTCCCCCAATCAGGAACAAATAACTTTAAATCTCTCCTGAAAATGCAGCCTTTCCTGTTATTCCCACCCCCTCACCCCCCTTCCTTTCATTTATCTTTCGGCAGTCGGATTTTTTAATTACGTTTCTGCAGCCAGATTCCCCTCCTGTTCTCTTTATGATGGTGTTCTCAAGAGCCATGTTTTTTTCTTTATGCCATTGTAGCAGAACCTGACTAAAGATCTTCAAACTTGTTAAGTATAAAAGTTGGTAAATGATACTATTGTTTGAGTTAAGGGGGGGAAGGGAAGGCAGTTTATCTGCGGCGGCTGCAGGGAGGGGGAAGGTCTGAAAAAAAGGAAAAGAAAAAAGGCTCAAATGAACTGAAATGGATCAAAGTAAACAAAGACATCTAAAAAGCTTTTGTAAGTTAAAAGTGGCTATCTGTTGCAAGTCCTGCCTCATTAACTACTGATAGAAGCACTGTCTTGGCCTTCCAAGATATCTAACGCTGACCGCCTGTAACAAGATGAACTCTGGGTTATTCCCTCTTGCCCGTTCTCTGTGTTGCCGGGCACAACTGCTTAACCTCAACCTCTCCACAAATGTTTATCCTCTCCACTAGGCACAGCAATGGGAGAGGCAGTCCCTAAACATCAGAGCTCACTTAAAGGAAGAAACATAAGCACAGAGAAGAGGAAGGAAGTGGAGGAAAGAAGGAAATATCCCCCAAGTCAGTGTCTTGACTGGGCATCTGGTCTGTACCATTTCAATACACCTTTTTTTCGAGGAAGGAGCAGTGAGAGAGAGAAGTCATCCTCCCTGCTCCGAGTTACGGTATCCCCCATGCCGTCCCCATTCGGTGGGGGAAGCAAGCTGAAACCGAGAGGCTTGTCTAGGGAAGCGGCGAGAGTGAGGAGGGATAGGGAGGGGGAACACGATGGCTCTTTGACTGAGACCAGATAGGTCTCTGTGTAGAGTAATATTACAGCTCGCTCTCTCATAAACAAGCTGCATGCCGGCTTCTAAAGAGCCCATCTGGCATAGCTTTGAGAGTGGCAATAATTACAAGCTGATGATGGACATGGAAGAAAAGCCCTGCTGAGCTAGCTCATAAGGAAGTACAGGCCAGGACTGTAGGGAAATTACAGGCTAAAACCCTTTCTAGTTTAGGCCTTTTGGTGTTCTTAATCACAGACTTTAAATGTTGTAATAAACACTGTTGCATTTTATTGAACAACTCCCATGACAGGCAAATCTTTTTTATTTTATTTTCTTTTTACTATTTGTTAGTTCAGAAAGCAGTTCAAGAACAATTATTTGTTAAGACTGGGTCTGTAGTTTTCCTTCATGAAAAGTGATCCAAACTGTGAGAGTCCTTTTCTGTTATTTTGCAATTAAAAAAAAAATACAAAAAAAGGGAAAATAAATATTTTACAGTTCCACTCACCCCTATGTAGTACTAGCTTGCTGAAAATGCTTGCTTTGTTTTGAGCTTATCATTGAAGAATAAGGAACCTAAAATGAGTTGTTAAGTTTTTAGGCAAAACTCGTGTTGATTTCCCAGGAAAGAAAGCAGTTTTTGGGTATGAGACATATGGGTCTGATCCTATGTGCAATAAAGTTCTTGGCATGCTTGCTGACTTCAGTGGTCTAAACCAGTGTAAGTGGAAGATTAGAAGCCTCACCTGTGTCTATATTTAAGGGCACTCTTACGGTTGTGACTCAGAGCAGTGTTTCTGAATAAAGGGGAAAATTCCAGGCTGTTGGGGTCACTGGAGCTCTGTTCCAATGCCTGTTACAGGTCAAACATGATTTTCTCAGTGGAACATGTATGATGTGAAGCAGCAACACTGATGCCCAGTTCAGAGCATCTGTCAGGGCTGTGATTTTCAGAGGAACCAGGTTTCCCAAGTCTGGAGTTAAGAATCACTAAACTCTGGAGAATATTTACACCCCTAAATATTTCTAAATGTCTGCAGCTTGAGTATATAAGAATTTACTATGTGGCTTTATATACATAAGTAGTTGCAGTGCCATGGACCATCGTGGATATGGACTGTCCCTATGGACTACCTATATAGATATATGAGTGGAGTGCAATGGAGTTGTGACACCAGCTAAAGTTATGCTTCACTGTGACAGTTAACACCAGCTAAAGTTATGCTTCACAGAGCCTACTTGTTTTCCCAGACTAATTCCATTCTCCTTTTCTTCTATGGAATCTAGAAGACCAAGAGTTAAACAGTTCTGTGAGTTTTATTTGACTGCAGTGCAATAAATCTCCCAGGGTGACTGATAGACTGATAACTCTCAAAATCCTTTCAGTACTTTTTGTGTCACCTCAGCAGTGAATATGGACTCTTGTCAGTTGTTTTAAGTACCATTGTTTTGACAGTATTTTGTTTATTACAATTCAACACTTGTAATTTGTTTTCCTGGAGGAAAACTGCCTTTATTTTACAATGTTGGGGCTTTTTTTTTTAGTTTAAGAACATCAGCCACATACTAGAAATGCTGCATAATACTGATCTATTTGAATCCTGGAGATATATCTGTGTTTTTACAGGACATATTCTTGTATGAGACCCTAAGTAGCAGAACATTCTGTTCCTTTAGATAAATGTTTGGCCGCAGGTATAGCTTTGTGTTTGTAAATTGTTTCATGTTGCTTCTATTTCTGCTGCAGTTTCCCTTTCACAGGCATTTAAGTTTCGGTTTTACTTGTAGCTGTTTATAACCCAGCATTTCATAATGCAGACCGCTTATTTAGTTTTCTCAATCTTGATCACATTTGGTTATTTGTTCATGCATCAGATTTTCTTGCTCTTTTTGTTTCAAGGTTGAAGGAATGCAAGGTCAGGCAATGGAAATTGCCTATCCGAATGCAGCTCTCTTTTCTTTCACAAACTTCCTTTGGCTTCTTAATCTGAAACTTGCTTGTCAATGTGAAATGATTTCTTTATATTTGACTGTCTCTTTCCAATACAGACTAGAATTGTTCCTAACAAAAGAAGCATGAATTGGTGGAAACTATATATTAAACGCAAGATTATTTGTCTAGTTTTCATTAGGTTGCTGAGTGAGAAGCCCAAACTCCCCTCTTTTCCCAAGGTACTCGGATATCCATGAAGTGCCTTCATCCCGTAGCCGTGTTTCCTCTCCCAGTAAACCAGCTTTCCGAAAGAATGCTGCACTCTCTGCTCTTTATACTGTCAGCAGTGACAGCAACCAGCAACGCTGACATTTCTTATTGTTTACAAAGGATGAGCGCCAACAAGGCATCTCTGATCTTTTGATAAACTCTCCTAACCCTCTCCCCCCTGCCCAACCCTCTGCTCCAGTGACCAAACTAACCTTTTCACGGTACACTGCCTGTAATTACCAGTGAAAGACGCTAACCAGAAAGGATCAAAACTTCAGCTAAACACAAACAAACCAGCGAAACAGCTATGAAGATAAACTACTCACAACCAACACTGCTCAGCAAACAGTGCAGGCCAGGAGAAACTGAGCAGCTGCAGGCAGGGGGTGGAGAAAGAAGAAATCTAACCCTAAATTTCTCATGTGCATGTATTTTTCATCTGAATTTTAACATTGCTTGATAAAACATCCTAGAATAACATTAAAATAACCTTATCATTTATTATCATAATCTTGTATATTTAATACCCTTTTCCCCCTTCAGTTCTCCCCACTCCTGCAGTAATTCCCGCCGACACAGTGGTCAGACTGAGTTCATAGTTCCTCATAATGAGCCCAGGACTAATGTCTGTACCAAAAGGAGTTACTTTTCAGTAATCACATGAATTTCACCTTTACTTGCACCCCCTTAATTTCTAGTGTGACAAGCAGATTTGTTTCCATTCTGTTTTTCTGGAGGTGAGAGGTACCAGCAAGCACAGTCTTCTCTCATCCCTCTCCAGGAATGAGTTGGTGAGGAGGTAGTATTGATGGCCTTTATTTGCCAGGTATATTGATGTGGTGGCTGATTATACAAAGAAGTTTAAATTCCATCCTAAAAAATTGCATTTGCTGTTCCAGATTCTACCTGAATTAGCTGGACAACAGGCTTGCTTGCTTAGAAAGCAGAACTTTTGCCACTGAGTTTTCAGTGCCAGTGTCTGCCGCAGTTTTCTGGAGGGTGCAAATTTCTTCCTGTATTGGTTCACTCTTTTCTATGATAAGAGGGCTGTTACTTGGAAAACAAGATCAAGTTTAGGTCTCCAGCAGAAATTCAACTCTTTAAACTGAAGCTTTGTTTCAGGCAAAACAAACAGCAGTGGAGGGTCTTGTACAATTGTTGCCTGCTGGGAGCCCAGTCATGCCATGTTATCTCATCATGGAGTTAGCCTCTTCAGCTATAAAATAATTTTCATTTACTTGTATTACTTCTGCAGATGCCACACCTCCTAAGGAATGACCACAAAAGTAGCACTGCCACTCCTCTGGCCTTTGGACAGGCTTTGTCATCATCTGGACACTGAACACCTAACAGATCTCTCTTCATCTTTCTATCTTTCACCAAATTGTTGCAGTATTGTGATGGATGAAATAATTTGCACCTTAGCCCTAAACCCCTGATCCTTGGCTGGATGCATTAGCTGAAACTTCAGCAAAAATAATAACATGTTGCTAAATTGAAAATGGCTTTGTCTGACTTTGCAGAGCTTCTGTCATCATGCAGGGTCTCCAGAAAATGCTGTTCATGTCAGCACAATTGGTCAAGGTAGTATGTGGTGTTTTTCATTTATTTTAATGTCAATTTTTATGTTTCTCTCTTGAATTTTCGTCTTTTCCAAGTAGATTTTAAAGACTGTCAACTAGTAAGATCTAAAAATCTGAGCCTACAGAAGCAGATTTGAAAGTCTTTGTGATTTAAGGAGCATGAAAACCTCCTTTAGAAGTATGCTTCATTTAGCCTTACTGGCTTTTCTGCCTTCGCTCTATATCAGTCTGACATTTTTTAATCAGAAGGCTCTGCACAAAAGTGACTATTCAAGCACTTACGATACTCGAAATTAAAAGTGTCCACTCATTGGAGATATTATGAATTTCCACAGAAGAACTGGCCATGTGCTCCTGCATGCGATGTGCCTTTTGTTTCCTCCCAGCTCTTCTTGTAACAGTAGGTATATCCTAGGGAGTTGGTTTGGTCCAATACTCTTTCAGGCACGTGCTGTGTGAATTGCTGCAACAATGCTGTGTGCTGCATAGACAAGTGCAGTTTAATGTATTGACAAATAGTAATAGAATTTACAATTGCAGCTATGCATCATGAAGACGTGAGCTTAAATATACAGAAAAAAATCTTAACACGTATACAGCATTAGTAAGGAAATTTAGTTTCAAAAGAAACAAACTAGTTTTGATACTAACTGAAATTAATTGGTTTTGAAACGACTTAGTTTCGAAAGAAACTTTCTGATGCTTCTTGGCTAAACTACAAAAGCTGTGCAAAATGCCACAGCTATTTACCTTTTTACACATTCATAGATAGGAAATGCCTTGTATCAGTTTTTATGTTGTCCAAAATACCCACTGGCCAGTGAATGCAGATGCTAAATGCAAAGCTGAATTTTTTTAAAAGCAATTCAGTGCATTTAGTGAGGGGAGACTGTAAATTAGTCTTTTCAGAATCAGCCTCAACTATTCAAAAACTGCTTCCTCCCCATAAATGTAGGGAGGATTCATAGATCATAAGGCTAGAAGGGTCAGTCAGGGGGCGTGCTGTTTCTAACAGGTAACGTGTTGGCCAATATTGGGTATTTCTGACATTAGACACAGGAGAACCTATAGCTTGGCTAGGGTGGGCAGTGGCACAACTATAATCAACTCTTTGCATTGGACAGAGATGGAACATGTAATATGTGCTCATCAGTGAGTTACACAGTCACTGCAAACCACTTGGGTTTCTTTTTCCTGCTGCTAATGTAATTAGAGTTCATCTATTTCCCACTACTGTCCTTTTATCTTGCCACTCTTTCATGTTTCCAGGTCTCACTATCACCTTCATGCTAATGAGGCACTCCTTGGCTAGTTAAACACTTGTTGTTACCTTAATATAGGTGAGTGGGCACATTGGATATGCCTGTTCTGAATCAACATGACATTTTATTTCTCTGCTTTGTGTTAGTGACTTGGTGTGAGTGTAGCCATGTGTTCCCAAAGCTCAGGGTTGCAGCTGAGGGGGGCTAGGTGGGGAAAGGCGCTGAGAGAAAAACATTAAAAAAAGGAAGAAATTCTTTCCTGCACTCAAATGTGCTTGTATTGTACCAATCCCAAGAAGCCCAGTGAATTAAGATGAGGTGAAAATGCCAGCAATCCCTTGCCCTTTTATCTCCACTGTAATGAAGTCATGTCTTGCTGTTTAGCTTTCATGTTACAATTAAGATTTTTACTTCCTCATGTGATTCACTGCAGGGAAAATGGATTCAGAAAATTTTTAAGGGCAAAAAGACACAAGTCAGAGGAGCAAGTAGGTGGAAATGGAGGCCTTTTTCTGAGTTATTTATTTCCAAGTCAGATTTAAAAGCACTGTAAGAGCAAGTCTTGCTTCCATCAGCATTCAGTGACTGGAAATAATAAGCTATTTGCTCTTGGGGCATTAGCAAAAGCCCCCTAACTCAGGAGAAGATGCCAGTTGACTTCAAGGAGTTAGTTAGGGGGAGGCATGTGTGAGATTAATAAGGGTCAAGCACTTAAAAGCCAAAGGGATAACTGTTGTTTGAGCCCACAGATTTCTTTCTGTTTTTTAAATCTGCTGTTTAAATATGTAAACTCAAAATTCATGTCATTAATGCATGGAGTATTTTACAGGGAGAGCTAAGAGAGTAATAACTATATTTAATGAAATTTGTCATGGAACTGCATATAGATTCTCTACCTAGTCTACCTAAAATGAAGTGTCTGCTGGACAAAGCCGGTTGTTCCCTGGGCACTGGATGAAGTAGCTTTCTGCTTTGTAGATTTTTGCTCTATTGCATTTGCAGGTGCCTCATACTTGGTCACAGACGGCAAATAACCAGAACTTATCTGAATAAAATTTTCCTGAGTCTTCTGCCTGAATGTTCTCACTGTCTGCTCCCAGCCAAACTGCCTTTCCAGTTATTTCCCCTACATTTCTGCATAGTTCATTGCCCTCATTCCACTACTGGGGCCCAACAATTTTGTTTGATGTCTCTCTCTTGCCTCTACACATCTGTTTAGGCCAGTGGCTTTCAGACTGCTATGCAGGGAGTCTCAGTGTGCAGGAAGAGGTGACTGCCACAGTTTGCCTCCATAGAGTCCTATGAGATGTCATCAGGAAAGCGCACTTAGGATCTATTGTTAGGTATCTGCTATTAGAATCTATTGTTAGATTCACTACTGCATGGCCTGCACTCCCATGTGAAAACTTAAAAGGACTGGAAATCCAAAAGCATTGTTGCGGGTTGTGTTGTGGAGGAGAAGTAACATTTTGCCATGCTGCATGGCTCCTGCCTTACAGGCATGATACAGAATCACCTCTCTGGGACAGGGATATGTTCTTCTCAACCACTACTGTATCATATTCTCTCCTGAAGTAGCTGCTATGTATCTGTTTTGTTTGGAAGTTGCCAGGGTGGTAGGTTTGCTGATTTTCTAAAGGAGCAGCTATCACCTTGGTTGTTGTGGGGCACTGGATTTTGTTTTTTGTAACCTTGGTTGGTCAGGTGAAGCAGAAGCACATAGCTAAGCGTTTCCATCAGGAAATCACTGTACAGTATCAGCATTAAAACCAAGATTCATTGTCAACCAACCATCATTTCTTTCTAAAGAAGGATAGCAAGAAAAGTAAATAAAAAGTCTCTGAAACAATGCTCAAAGGAATTTTGCTCCTCAAGTTGTTGGTCTTGTTGGTATAGATAAGAGAAAATGAGGACAACCCCTTCTTGGGGTGAAAACTGTATTTATATGTGTTGTGGAACATGCTTTTCATCAGGTAAGAACTACAGCTCACAGGAATCTCCTAATCTATTGGCTTTGAGCTCTGCTGCTGCTTTGCAAATACACAGTGCAAAACACCAGCTCGCTGCATCCACTACACCCAATTACTTGGCTTTCATTTGTATACCCAGTCACTGTAACAAACATCATGTTGTATTTGCTGTCAAAAAGGCCTTTCTGGCTAATGAAAACTCTGGTGTCTGTTACAGTGCCACAGTTACAGTTCTTTCCCTACTCATGCTTTTTGCTATCAGCAGCGGATTAGCCTGAGAGCTTCATAATGCCTCTGCACTGCCCAGGTTGTCCCCAGTGCAGTGGTAAATATTTTTCAGCTTACATAGTGGTGTGATCTGTTGCAAGACAACTGAATCAAACAGCTGAAGCTGCCCTGCAGTCCTAGTCATGAGTGTTGGGGTGTATGGCAGCCAGGCAGGCAGGCTGGTAAACTGTGCCAGACACAGGGCTATTATTGATTCCTTATCCTTAGGTCACGCTGGATCAAGAATGAAGATACGATTTTTTTAGTCACAATGAGGCTGTAGAGCTGTACATCTCTGCATTGCCCTGGCCTTACAGAGGATAATAAATTCTGCCACGGAGCTCAATGGAAATGGTCCAACCAGTGTTGGCCTGGCAATTTCTATACACCATTCATCCTGCTGTGCCCGTTTCCCTCCCACAGTGTGCTCAGCCCTATGATTACTTGGTCTTCCATTTCCCCACCTCTGTCTTTAGAAAATGGTAAGGGTAGCTCCTTCCTTCTCTAAGGAATCAAAATGAACAAGCTACTGCTGTGCTTGTGATGTTTGGAACTGCAGTGATTTTAAAGGCTGCTTGAAGCAGAGTTTACCAGAGTTGTATAAATCTTTGTTTTAAATCCACTGTAAATACGTTACAGAATCTGCCAAACATGCATTAAAATATTTTGCTCCAGATATGCCTATGTCTAACCTTTTGGTTTCTAAGAGCTTTAATCAGTAATCTTCAAGTAGGAAGTTATTCATCTTTACTGCCAGGCAGTTCTCAGTGGCGGTTGTGGCAACAATCTTTTCATTGCTTCTGTGTTTAGTTGTTCTTTGACATGATAGAAGTCAGCTGCAGTTCAATGAGCTCACTATTTGTGCAACTTAATTGCTTGCTTCCTTTAATATGTACTCAATTTTTCCTTTTATGAGCAGGGTTGTTGGAAAAATTAAGCTTAAGGATATAGCTATCCACTGTTAATTAACCTCCTTCCCAAACACATTAGTAAAATAGGTCAAATGACTGCTGAGCGTTAAGTGTACCATTACTAAGGTATTTCTCAGCTGGAAAACGAACCCTATATTGGATAAGACAGGAGTTTGCAAAGGAGCTTCAAGGACTTAGGTGTCCATATCGCACTGAAATTCAATTAGATCCAAGTGCCTAATTCCCTTAATCTGGATTTTACAAAAGCTCTTAGAAGTGTACGTTAAGGAGTTTTGTTTTGGTGCATGTTCAGAGCATACGTGTTTAAAAATAGACTGAAACTACTTCCTTTTGATGCTCTTCAATTAAGCTTAATGGAACCTACACTGGGATGTGCGATCCATGCATGCATGCATGTATGTGCGTGTGTACACAAACAGGCAGAAAAAAAGGGAATTGGTTGCTTCATAGGTATTTGTACTTTGCATTAATAAGGATACTGCATGTGTTTGTTCTTTTGGGAACAACTAATATTATTATTCAGATTTGAAATTCCTAGAATAGCTCTGTTATGTGAGGATGTATAAATAGTTTTGATGAGTATAAAATATGCTCAGTGAGGGAACTGATCTATCAAAACAGCTTTACACAGTGATAGTGTAATTTCTTTCCATGTCAGAGGATATTTTCAGATGGAAAAATCACTTTAATTGCAGTGGTGATAGTTCAATTGGAATTTTGCCAGTTTACCCAAAATTGTACATGAATTTTAGAATCATATTTAGAAAAGTGAGTTCATTTTGGAAGTCCTTAATTTTTTAAATTTATGTATTTTACAAAGAGATGGATAAGTTTTAAGAAAAATGGAAGTTGGAAGTTTTCCCACTGGGAGATAAAAGCCTGTGTGTTGTTATGATTGCATCTCCCAATTGCAGTTCCCAGGCTAAGGCAGGAGACTTATTCTGGAAGCCAGTGGGACTTCCCATATGTGTAAACTCTACTCATCCAAATATTATTGTGTGTTACAGTAGTGGCCAGCCAAGATCAGAGTTCACTGTGCCAGGCATGGTCCATGTATGTAGGAGGCAACTCCTGCCTTGGAGACCTTCCAGTCTGCAGAAGGCAGTGGAGAGGAATGCAGCATTCCTGTCCCTGTTTTGTAGAGTAGGATAAAAAACCTAAGGTCACATGGTGGATACATGGCCACCTTGAAACAGCACCAGGAGGAAAGTAATACTTCTGGGTTTGAATTGGAGACAGCGGGGCTTGCATGCTTCACCTTCATGCTGTATTTCCACGGATGGAGAAGTGCTTGTCTCTGAAAAGGCCTTTTCCAGGCAGAGTTTCCCAGTGCCATGTCCCAGCAGCACTGCACTTGCTATGCAGGAGCAAAAGGATGTGATCCCCCAGACCTTTTCCAGGCACCAGACCTACATCTCCCCCACGAAGAGAGTGAATACCATCCTTTCCAGCACAAGTTCTGTTTACTTTCTATTATTTTTCCCTGTTATTCTAATATAGCTTTATAAAGGGTTTGATAGATGCAAAAAAGAGAAAAATGAGTATCAGTAGAGGCCAGGCACTTGAATTGTCTTCCCAGTTGACCAAAGCCAGGGGTGGTGGAAAAATTCTGGCTTCCAGGATGCAACATGGAGCTGTACAGTATAGTCTCTTTTATAGCAGATCAAATGTGCCATAAAAAGGACATAAGGAGGGTATAAATGACATTTCTGCCAAAAATTAAGGCCACTTTAGCCACTGCCAGTGGTGTAATGGGGCCTATAATAAATGAGAGTTAAGCTCTTATTTAGAGAGATGCACGGAAATTGCTGAAATACTGCCAACATGATACAAGCATCAGGAAATCGCATTTGTTCCATGTGGCCAAAACCCACAGAGAAGCTCCATGAAGCACTTAATCTTTTAGCATGGCTGTAAATAAGGTTGTAGAGAATTAATCCTGAAGTCCAGAGAACAACTTAAAGACATGCTCCTGACAATGTGTTCTCACCCTCCTTTGTAGCTGATTGTGCTGCACTTCAGGGTACAAACCTGAGCTTCTCCTCAATAGAAATGCACCTGCAACACGCAGAGGGTGTGAAGTGACTGAGGCGCTTCTGCAAGCTGGGGGATAACCTGAAGTATTTAAAATGCCAGTGCTGTTTGCAGAACACTGCTCCTTTCAGGACACAGGGAACTGACACTAAAGCGTAGCTCACACACTGCTACTTGGAGCAACAGCAGCAGCTTATTTCTGGATCCGGGGACACCAGGCCAAGAAAATAGTACAGGGAATTGGCAGCTACTCCTTTGCTTATGTATCTTCCTGTGGAGGAAAACAGTGTGAGGATTCCCAAGCTGATCTGTGCGGAGCCAGAGAAAAGGATAGCACTTGGTTATGACATAGGATGGAGTGGAGTGTGTTAGGAGTGGTTCATGTCACGTTTCTTGTGTTGGGCACACCAGAAGGGACCCAAGTGCTCCGAGCTCTTCGGTCTGGTGAACTCAAGCAGTGCGGCTGGTGTTCCTTGGGGGCCGTCTGAAAATGTGATTTTGCATGTGTCCATTCGAGCCGGCAGCCTCAGGGAACAGGCGGCTTGGGAAGCCTTTCTGCGGCAGGGCTTTGCTGGGTGGCTGGGATTCGTGTCGCAGACCAGAAGGTGGCACTGCGGATACTGCGTTGGAGCGGTCCCATCTGCTCCCAGGCAGAGGGGAAAAACGGGGGAAATACTGCAGGAATAAGGCACTGTAAAAGGGGTTACGTGGAAGGGTGGTAGGGATATGAGAGACCTTAAACAAGCAGCATGAATGAACAAGGCAGCAGTGTGGATGTGAATGGTTGAGGAGCATCCTGCTGCTTAATCTTCCCCTTGCAAGATTTTGATCTTATTAATTGCAGGATCAGACCGTGCAAAATGTTGAAACTCGAAGTTTTATTGCAAACTCCCAAAGCAAGTTTCCTTGGGAGGAGGTTTACAAAGTGAGTGTTGCAGAGGAGTTCTTGGGTTTGGCTGGGCAGAATAGAAGGCTTGGCTGTTTTGAGCTGAAAACAGGCAAAACTTTGCCTTTCCAGCCCTTCTGTGGCTGACTTGGCACATCTGGTTTAGGAGAACCACTGTTACCTCTTACCATTTCTTTCTGTCAGCAAATAATCACCTTTTTGTCAATGGATGTTCAGCAGTGAGGGACAAACTGATGGACTTTGGTTTTGCTAAAACAGGAGACTGACAAAGGAAAGAAGAAGCAGGTGAACAACTGGCTATGAACAATTTGTTCACTCAGAGCCCGCCTCTGAGGTTATACACACAGCTTCTTCACCCCAAGACTGTGTGTACTTTGAAGAGGACCTTGTGCTCTGCTCTGAGGGAAGACAGTTTGATAGGAAACAACTCTGGAAGGCCAGTGGGCGATTCATCATCCAAATGACTTATCCCTCCCCCAGAGTTTCTCTAAAGTTTCCTGTCAGAGCTCATGTGCCCTGAGGAAAAGTGCTTTTTCTTTTTTTTCATTCACTCTTCACTAGCTACTTGTGTGGGTGTCCTGGGGTCTCAGAGAAAGTGGTTCTGTGCTTGGATTTGTCTCAGCTTAACTCCACCCTGTTTCTATCCACCTCCGTGCAAATCTGGAGTTACATATTACTGTTAATGGAGATCCACTCATGGACAGGCTTATTGGGCAAATCTGTCAGGTGGGGGCTTTAGCCTTCTCCAGAGCATCTCTCAGCTGCTCCCCCTCCACTGCCATGTGGAGACACTTATACATGTGACTGGAGAAAGAGGATCTCTGTGTCCCAAACCTCCTAACCCTTGTGAACAGTCACCCTAGGTCAGGATCAGGGCTGGCCAGGATTTGTGCCTAAGTCCAGTGCCCAGTGCAGGAACAGAGCAGAGCCTATGTGGGGATGGTTGGAGTTTGCAGCCCTGTAGAGACCAGCTGGATTAAATCATGAAGGGTGGCAGGTTTTCCTTCTGCTGTGGGTAGTAGCTGCCAGCTCAGGGACAGTAATAAGCAGTTGGAGAGAAAAGACCTTCAAACTTTGGGGGGGAAGATACACAAAAGCTGAGCAAAGACATGAGGATTAATGTTTTGGCCCAGAAGCATCAGCCTGCTGTCAACCTGGAAGAGTGCTGTGCCGCAAGTGGGAAAGAACTCAGTCTCTATGCTCTGCTCTTCATACGAATGCATAAGAAATTGCATCAACGCAGAAGGCAAAGCTCTCAGACAGATGCAGGAGGCTTGTGCAGGGGAGGTAAGGTCTGCTGCATCCTACCCTACTCCCTTTTCCCCTCTGTGGGCAGACAGGGTGGCTCGTAGTGTGACCAAGCATAAATGGTGCGGCTCTCTGAATTGGCAGGGAGGGAAGTTCATTTTTTTTTTTGGTCCGGATTGCACTTGCAGTTTACAGCAAGCTGGTTTCTGCTCAAAGGTGGATGTGACTTTGCTGTCCGGAGCAGCCAGCCCCATCCCTCCTCTTCCAGGCCTGGTGCAGTCCTGAGGCGAGGAAGGCCACGAGCAGCTCCAAAGGGCACACGTTTCCTGTCTCTTTGCTCCTGGCAGGTTTTGTCTGCAGACACTGGCTTGAGTACCCCATAATTACATTTTTGCATTTTTTAATATAGTAACACGTGGCTGGGCTTGTGGTATAGAGCCAAGTGATGTCTTTGGGCCATGAGGACTATAAATAACCAAAGGGATCATTTTAGTTGGTTATGGAAGGAAGAAGGTCTTTCTTCAGCAGTTACTGTACAAATACAGCTTTGGAGCAAATAAAGAAGGGTTCTTTTTTCTATATGTTAAAGAGATACCCATGGATTTAGCAGAACCCCCCAAAAGACAAAAATTCTTTGAATTACACCTTTTGCCGAAAGCCTTCACACACTTGTCAAGCTGTTCAAATTATAGCTTTGTTTTCATTTTGGTTGCAGCAATTATTGTGCTTTTGTTAAAAATACCATTCTGTGTCAATTCTAAGCTCTTGGTAGCAAAGAGTGTCTTAAAATAAATGTATGCGCAGTGCCAGGCACAATACGCCGCATCTGTGCTCGAGACCTGGAGGCACAACTGCATATATACAGCACATAGCTGGTTTGTGTAGCAAGATGCAACTTTTCAGGTCTAGATTTTGAAACTAAGAACCTTGAAATCCACAATTCCTCCTTTCCCTCTGCAGTGTGTTCTTTGGGACACAACCGTAAGTTGTATCGCGTTGTACCCTACAACCCCCGCCTTGCTCCCCAGCACATTTCCCCCTTTGCTCTGTGTAACACCCTCCTTTCCACATTCAGGCAGCCCCTGGATCTGTGTGTTATACTGCTGAGCAGCAGGCAGGACCAAGGCTGCTGTGCTGCCCTGCTGCTAAGGGAATTCCCTAACAGCAGCAGCCTAGCCTGATACTTCAGCATTTCTCTGTTGGGTGGGTGGACTTGTAACACACAGTTCTGGGATGCACCAGCATAGGAGCACCTGCATCATGCTAGTGAGCAGCCAACCATCACCACCGCATGGCTCACTGCTAATCTAATGCGTTGTGATTCTTACAACTTGTGCAGCTTGCTTAGTGTGAAGAACTATGCATGAGGCTAAGGGCACAAATGTGTAGCCTGGTATGTGTAGCTTTACTTGTACTTTGGAATAAGGCTCCCATGGCCTAGTATCCAGGTTGAAGACTGGATCTGCTGTAAAGTTTGTAGGACTCCAACACAAGCTTCTCCTAACAGAAAAGAAAGATGCCTGGGGAGATTACAGAGGTATACCGCGCATTTCTATCCACATTTTGTGGATACAAAAAGTGATCAAAATGTACTCTGACTCTTGATAATCAAGGTGAAGAGTATTTATCACAGCCTTTTTCATTTCCTTGTGGGGAATGTTTTCTCCTGCATGCGATCCAGCTTGTAGCATAGATGACTGCCAGACCAAGAAGTTTCATTCCTATTGTATGTGTGAACTCTACATTTCCGGAGGAAAGGCACTGTTCACAAAATTCCGTCATTACAAAGAGGCTATAGTTGCAGGATTGTTCTCAACTAGTGGTGCTACTAGATCATTCCTAATAGTTTTTTTAGGTAGATACAGAAGTGCAATGAATCTGATAGTGTGTATGTTTTGAGGGTAGTGTGTTGACAGCAACAGTGTCTATCAAGAACAACAGCTACAGATGAAATAGGAGGGTGCTCTCTCTATCGTGATGGGGCAGTTACAGGGAAAAAGCTCCCATTGTTTCCATGACCATATCGACTGAGGCCTACACAAGGCCCTCTTGATTAAACGAACTGGCAGCAGAACAGCAAGTTCTTGTTAACCATACATGCCAAAAGGCCCTAATACAAACAATCCCCATTATAAATTAGGCCTTTTACAAACAATATTTCAAGAAACTACTTGTCCATTTTCCATGCCATTATGCGTTTTTAGGATGATTACATGTTTCTGCTGGATAATGGCCTTTTGCCAAGGGCAAAATGGAGTTTCAATAGGATTCATTATGAAGTGAAATGTTTTCTGTTCCTACCTCCTGGAAGGAAAAAGCCACTCACAGATAAAACTTGTGATACAATTACATTGCTTTAGATAACCAGCGACATTACTTCCCAAATGATAAGTACTTGTTTTTATCCTTTCTTAATCTCACAGGCCTCTTGTAGTCTTTTAATAGGAAGTGGTGGCAGCTGTGGAGGCCACTTGATCATTCTGTTCTGAGCAAGTCTACCCCACTGATAAAAGACAAGACAGCTCCAGCTATCATGATCACTATTAGAGGAGGAAGTGCTGTCTGCAAGCACGGACTATGCAGGCAGCTATTCAATGCACTGTTAAATAATTATGTTCCATTGCAGATCTTTTTTTTTTTTCCCCTTGTCCAGTTTGCAGAGCCTGGTATTCCCTGGAATTAAGACATTCATATGTTGCATGTTGTTTGTATCTGCAAGGGAACATGAAATGCTGAGCTTTCAGAATGGGGTTGTCGGTGTTTGATCATGAGAAGGGCCAAACCCTTGGATTGCGGTGCTGGGCAAAAGAGCTTAATGGTGCTCAGTATCACAGGAGTTACCCTGCAGCTTTGTTACTGGGATCCTGACAAAGGTGTATGTGGGGGAGTTGGGATGAGGCTGAAAAGAAGGGGGAACTTCTAGTCCAAGCCCTGACCTATGTTTCAGGAAACCTGTCTCAGTTTCCAGTCCTCCCTCAGAGCCCTTGATTTTGATCAGTTGCTCACTGCCCTCATTTCCCATTTGTTAAATGTGAATGGAAATTATTTTTCCTTTTGGCCAACTGTTAGGATTATAGGATCATAAGATTAAGACTGTCATCTGTACAAAATATCAAGATCAGCAGGCTTTTGCCTGTCTTAGGTAGGATATTGAGATGTTACTGTACCAGAAATCCCATTTCTCTGATCTGTGGCTCACATGACCAGCACTGTTTGTAAAGATGCCCATCATTCTCCATTACATCCTCCCCCATCATTATTGTGGAATTTCATAAGGAGGGCAAAATAATTACTTGGTGACTGTGAGAACAGAAGCCCCAGTTCATGAAAATTCACTTTGAGGTAGCAAAATCAATTTATTGCACCCATATAGTAATTATTGTCAGGATTTCATTAGTATTATTAAGAAGACAAGCCATTTACAGTTTTATAGTCTGAAGGTCTTTAGGAAGACTAATTAGAGCTTTCCAGCACTCCTGGAAGGGAGGAAGACTTTACTATGCAAGATCAGTTCACATTCATTAGGAGGGGAGTAGGGGGTTAAGTCACTTGCCTGCACGACAGTGAGAAGTCTGTTCTGACAGCTAAGGAGTTAGGAGACTCCCTTTTGGCTTTGTTGCCTGATTCATCTCCCTTGGCTTATCCAAGGAGCCAGCCTTTAGGCTCCTGTGGAAAAGCAGAGAAAAAGTCACCTCCAAGTGGCAACTCAACTACTGAAATCCACACTTCCACTCACTAAAGTCAATTTTCAAATGCCCTAACTGAGGTGCTGCTGGCAAGTTACTGAAGTTGGATGACATGAAGCTGAGGCTGCGTCACTCTAATTCTGCTTCCCTAGCTGTGAGAAGCCAGGAGAACTGAAAGAAGTAACCATGGGGAAGGTATGTACTCTCCAAAAGGAGGGTGGGCAGGGAGGTTTGCGTGAAGCATGGAGGAGAAGGAAAGGAGAAGTTGGTCCTGGACTTCAGATAGTGAGAGGCAACTCTCCTGCTGCCACAGTGGTTTTTGTACTGTGACAGCAGCTGAGATACAGGTGAGATACCTTTATTGCCCTCTTGGCTGGGAGCACTAAAGGCACATTTTGCTGTTTCTGAGTACTTGTCTGAGCTCCAAATGAATTGCAAGTGAGCTTAGTGCTCTAAACTGTGTACATGAAAAATCCTGTTAAATGTGAAGTAGTTTGAAATGCCATGCTCTGGACATGCAATACTTTTCACATGTGATTAAATAGTCCTCTCCTTCCTTTGTTCAAGAGAGGAATAGTTCTATCTGCTTACACCACAGAGCAAACAGAGCCACTAAAAGCTCATGTGGAATTAGGGTAATGGGTGTGACAAAAAGAAGACAATGAGAGTTTTGAGAGTTGAATATTTAATGGGCATATAAGGACATACGACCAGCCAAAGGAAATCTTGTGCCCTGTGCATTACAGGAGAATAGAGAATGGGTTACAGACTGTTCACACAAATAGACAGGGGAGTTGAAAGCTGGTTGTGGGAAGTTAGTTTTTAGTCATTTTTACAACACAGGTATGGTGTATAGGATGGGGGTGTTATATAAACGTATGTATATTAACAGTATATATTTGTGCCTATTCAGGAAAATAAAAGAGATAAAACCATATATATGTGCAAAGAAACATGTGCCTGGTGGGGTGTGCCTCTTGGACTATGAAATCTGGTCCTCTCATTCTGTTAGCAGTCACTACAGGGTCTGGATCACAGAGGTGACTACCTGGGTGCCCCATGGAGGGAGCACAAACAGAGGCAAACACACCCAGGCATTCCCAGCTCCTGCTGCCTCTCACAGGCTGATTGAAGCACCAAGTGGTGCTGTAAGCTGCCAAGAGAGTGACAGCAGGGACGATGACCCTTGTGGTGTTACCTTGTGCAGCCAAGTCACAGGATCCTGCTCCTAGATTTACTAGCCTCCACTCGAATGTGCAGCAGTGCTCAGGGAGGAAGGAGCCTGAAGGCCTGACTGAGTGCTGTCCTGTGTGGGTTAGCAGGTGATGCTTTTAGACAGCCCCGGTAGAAGCAGCCATGCTACAGGCACAGTGTTGTACTGCCTGAAAGGCTGTTAACTGCATTAGTCATTAGTCATTTAATTATCTCTTTTTCACTTAAGATTCAGCTGACCTCTAATGACCTGTATTTGTGTTCAGAAGAAGAGGGATGAATTGAAACAAGCACTGAGGAAGTCTAATGGCAAGTGAATGCTTGCCTAAAATCACCCAGGCAGTCTGTGGAAGAAATCTCCTCTGCCATAAACCCAAAGCCATTCAGGCGGGGGTGATTTTGCTCTGGGTACCAACTTCATTCATGAGGACAAGTGAAAAGGAGGAAATCCTTTCACAGTCCTGGGAACTGTGAGGTCAATTTGCTGCCCCTGGAGATAGTGGAAAGACTCATTGTCTTCTGCAAACTTGGCATGGAGGGAAAATTCTGGCCAGAGGAAGGGCCTGAGGCTGGAAGAAGGAGAGAGGAGAAGCATCACTGCCTGGGACAAGAACAGCCCTTTCTATTCTCCAAACAGCTGTCTCTGGGCACCACAGCTATACACTTCTGATGTGGGGCTCTGTCCTCTTTCATGAACCACATAGAAACCCTGACCCAGAAATCCCGTGTGGAGACCCTTCTGGCATGGGAATAATGAAGTGTCCAAGAGGCCACTCCAGAAATTCAGGTATATAGATACTACACTGGAAAGGCCAGGGTACCCAATTAGTCGTCTGAGCCAGACAGTGGAACGAAGAAGAAAAACAAGCTTTACTGGGGGCATGAGGGGGGCAAGAAAAACTGAATAGAAAACAGATTGCTTCAAGGCACTTGAATTCTCTGCCCATTTTTGGTGTCAAAATTACCTAGAGGATATTGACAAACTAAGAGAAGCTTAGGAAACCAAACAAGTAATAAACCCTGATAACCAGCAAGCTCCCCAAAGTCCCTCTGTGCCTCAGGAAACGGAATTCCAGTGAAAATCTCCACATTTGCAAACTGCTGTTTTTAGTGTTAATCTTCTGGAGCTGTTTTTAAACAAGGTCTGCAGCAGCTTATGTAGCCAGCTGAGCAGATGATGTGAATAAAAGCAATGAGCCACAGATCAAAAAAGTCCACATGGTTTGGCTTTTAATTTTACCTCTTCGTCTTTTACCCAGATGTGGTTGTGGGTAGGTATCAGCCAAGAAATTGCAGGTGGCATGGTTATCTTGCTATTTACAGTGAGATGATGCTGCTACCAGCTATTCAATAATAGGAAATGACTAATGATGTGGTGGAAATTATGAACCAGGATTAATAAAACTTGAAAAGGAACAGTCTGGTCTGTTTGATCCTCTGAAGAGGAAGTCTGTCTGTGTATAAGTCTTTTCCCTGAGGTGATGTTCTTATTAGTCTGATCTAAGTAGGGAGCAAAAGGAACCAAGTTTGGAAGTGGCTTAAAAAGAAGACAGTAAAAGAGGACATGAAGTATTGTTGAAAAACATCCCTGGGTGACAGGCTTCTTCCTAATGCTGCCTTGCAGGAGGGTCGTGGTAAGTCACAGGAAGGCAGTTCCAGTCTGCACGTCACTTGCAAGTGAAAAGGAATTTCTTGGAGAGCTGCATTTGACTCCAATCTGATTTTGCTGCTTTTTCTCCTGCCAAACCCTCCTTGAGTCATTTTGCTTGATGAGGGACTATAGTGCTGGGTTACTTCCAGTGCTGCTCAGCCTTGTGAACAGGGGGTGCCATCTTCTGAGTGTCACAGAGCTGGAGGCAGACTGCCTTTGATAGGACTGGTGCAGGTGCTGTGATTTGAAAGCAAAAAAGTGCACTTAAAAATCAGGTGCAAGAAAGGGAAGTGGAGGGCCTGAAAAGGGTAAAATCCTGAACTGAGCCTAATGGAAGAGGTTTCTGGACATATATCCTAAAATGAGTTCATCTGTCTCAAAGAACCAGAGTTTTTCTGGGTAAAATCACCACCATCTGAGATGGCATCAAGATGGAAATATTTGATGTGACAAGCCTGACAGCTAAGACAAATGGTGAATTCCAGGCTGTTACCAGAAACATCAGTCCTTTTCCCCATGTCTAATAGTTGTGCTATTAGACAATAACTGTGCTATTAGACATGGTGCTAGTTTGATCTACAAGTCTAGAACTTGCAGGAGAATGAGGAACAGGGCAATGAGGCATGGTAGGAGAACAGTAGGGAATCACAATCACAAGGATACAAGAGGATACAAGGGAGCTCTTGTACAGAAGCTGGGAAAGTTGGCCTCCTCTAAGCCCATTTTCCTATTCTCATGAGTGCATTGATGAGCTACTAGTGATCTCTCCTGCTCTTCTTGAAGCAGGTCAGAGTTGTAGCTATTGCTGTGAGAACTCAGAGCTTTAACTTCTTGGTAGTCTTCAAGTTCACTGAGTTAGAGGAAATCAGTTGGATCTGCTGTAGTTCCATTTGTAACAACTGAGGGACTGGCTTCAGTCTCATATGGTTCGTCAGTCCAGACAGAGTGATCATTATTCAGTATTCAGAGCTGAGGCCTTTTAAAGGAATGAACATTTGGTTTAATTTCAGTGTGTGTAGAGGACAAGTCACCTCTCAGATTTTGGTATTCAGAGTTTGCTGCTCAGGCCAATGGACAAGCAGTCATCAATATCAATGTGTGAGTTAGCCCCAGAACAATGTAGGTAATCCCTGAGTAGTGGGGCAGTTTGTGAGAGAGTGTACCCTCCTTCTCTAGATCTCTTATATTGACTCCTAATTCTTTCCCCTATGCCAGCTTTCTTTTTCTCACTCCTCTGCCTTCCTCTTTCAAATAATTTATGTTTTAAAGTGAAACGCAGCTACACAACTGGTTATATATTTAAAAACTGTATGGGGCTGACCCTCTCCTTGCCTATGAACTCGTATTTTTAAAAGCCCTGTTGTTTCCCACTGCTTCAGAAGGTTAAAAGTCCAATCTCATTACAACTGCTGTGCATATGTTGTTGTTTAGTATTATATCAGTGCATTACCTAAATCTACACACCAATCAAAACTCCAATGGGCTGTGTCTCACGTCATCATATGGGTGGGATGGAGCCACTGATGTTTTTTAAAGACATTAAATCCTGGTTCCTGCTTTGTAATATCTGAGGATCTTCCTTTTGTCCAATTTCACTCTCTGCTTGGGCAATACAAAGAAACATTCAAGGCTTCAAATCCCATAATCAGGTTTGTTCATGCTGCTTTTGGGAAAGAAAGGACAGATGACTTTGTCTTGGTGGAATGTTCCTCCCTGTGAATGCTTTTGAAGTTCTTCATATTATTTTGTCCTTGATTTAAACCAACCTACGAGATTTTTGGTGCTGTTGTCTTATTCATAAGCTATGCACCAAGTTGCTATTTTTTAAATTTTTTTCCCAAAGACTTTCTTGATATCTTTGATGTTCTTTATCTACTAACTTGAATGGAAACTTGCCTAATACGTCAATCAGATTAAATGTACCGTGTCACCTCTACCTTCTAATTCATCAGAGTTCTCAATGCTGAATCTTTAGTATCAAAACACTTTGCTTGTGTTTAGAATGGATCTCATCCTGTCATATTTGAGTAGCAATTGTATCTAGGCCAGCTTATTTGAAATATACCATGACTAGTCCCTAGAAAGAAAGTAAATTTTCAGTCCTTGACTGTAGGGAACATATTTTGGCTTAGTATAAGCCAGAAGAAATTAATATAATGCTCTGGCCCCATTGCTATTGGTATTTGGCTACAAGAGATTCAAGCCCAAAAACTGTTTACACTGGGTGAACCTTACACCAAAAGGTAATGATGAAGGTAAGGCTCTTGCATACAGCCTTGGCATCAATTTTGTATGTAGTAATAATAGTAATAACATCTTTGTGTTACTGCTTCATTCACAAAAGCAGCCCAGCCTCAGACATGGTTCCCTCTCATTGTTCTTTCCATAGAACAGAAGGAGTATTTGCAGAACAGTGTCCAGTCCTTGCAGAAACAGATGCTTAAGCTGTATGTTTTTCTTTTTTTTTTTTTCTCTATGATAGATGAATATAATGTTCTCTTGAGTTGTAAAAGTTTTTGTATCTCACAGTCACGTTTCAGTATCAGCAAATATTTTAGGTATTACTTAAGAGAGGTACCCCACTGACAGAAGAAGGCTGGTGGAACTTGTATCACATCGTAAATTCCCTATTCTGCTATGAAAATGTAATAAAATATGTGGCACAGCAGATTTACAATGACAATGCTGCTGCTGTGTAAAGGCAGCTATTTATTTCTTTGTTTTAAAACACAGTTTTTACTGTACTATGCACAGTGAGTACTTCCTCCAAGAAACAATGCCTACAAGCTTCACATTAAGTCAAATATGATCTCATAGCAACTCTTCATCAACTTGTTACACCTTTAGTTCTCCGCTGCTAACAAATTTTAGGAGCAAAAGTTTATATGCAAATGCTTTATTTCAGCTATCATTATAATTTGCTTACCGTGAACCTGGTAGTGCCCCCACCCAGTTACATCATCCTTGGAAAAATTTAGTTCAATATGTCTTTTATATTCTTACTGCAGTGCCACATTTGCAAGCCTGACCACACACATGTAGCAGGCTTCCCAGCCCACTGCGGCCTCATCCCATCAGGTGATGATGGTAGGCAGAGTCTTGCTTGTCCAGGAAGCTATGTCAACATAGCTGGTTCTGTATCAGATGTTGGTGCATGAGATAAGGCTGTGAGTAAAGTGGTTCATGTCCCCCGTTAAATTGCTTCTCCTCTGTTGTGTCTCTTATTGATGTCTCTGGCTATCAGTTTGCCAAGTGCCTTCTCCAGGAGTATCAGTGCTTTCCTTCTCGCTGTCCTTTTTGTTGTTGGGTTCTGACTAGAAAAAGGAAAGTCGAGATTACAATCTCTGATTAATCAGACTTCATGCTTCTTCCATCTGCCACTGTTAGATTGACATGGAGATGTCAGAGCTTGTCTGATGGTGCTGCCTATCCTGATTCTGCAAAGCATTTAAAGATGGTGGCCCTATCCATGGCAGGGGGCTTGGTGCTAGATAAGCTTTAAGGTCCCTTCCAACCCAACCCATTCTATGATTCTATGTGTTAATGTCTATTGCAGTCCTGTGAGCACTCATCCTACAAACTGCAGGCAGAAGTGACAAGGGAAGAGAGGTACTTGTGATTTTGTGTGTAGTATTGAACAAGTAAAAAGGTACGTCTTCTGGGCTGCTCGCTTTAATATTTCTGTAGGTCTTACAACTTTCAGAGGGATGGTGGGGGCAGGAGCTGTCATCTTCTTTATGTATATTACTTTGACACTATGGGTCCATAGTCTAGATAAATAGATACTGTTACACTAGATCCTAGATGCTATTTGGTTTGTTCTGTGCTTGTCTTGTGATAAGAGCATTGTGACTTTTCATGAGAAATTCTACATGCAACTATAATATGCAGTAACACAGGTAGGTGAGAATTTCAAGAGACTGAATCTGGGAGCAGGAAGTAATGATGCTTTTAGTGTTTTCACACTTAGAGAGTGTGAATAAACTTTATACAGATCATTGTTGCAGGGGATTAAAAAGGTCTGTGATTTTTTTGTAGCATATTCACCTGCTATATGGAAATTAACATTCTTAATTTTTTTTTATACTTTTGTTGTTAAGATAATAAAATGCTTTTCCTTCTAAGGAAATTTCTTTCATTGCTAAGGAGATATACCATGATTTTTATGATTGCCTTTAATTTGTTGGTATGTGTTTATGTGAATGTCTTAGTATGATGGCAGTGATAAAATTTAGTACGCTTATGCCTCCATAAGACACAGAGGAATAAGCACATCTCATGGGAATTGTTTTTAAGTGCTCACCAGATACCTTTGCTTCATTGTCCAAATTGCACTTGCAAAATTGTACAACTGCTTCCTCTCCATGTTTGCAGCTCTGTATTGTCAACAACTAGATAACTCCCGAAGACTAGAGGATTGCTATACCCAAGCAAACCTTATCTTATGACTTCTACTCTGTCATTAGCAAGCTAAAGAAGGCTTTTCTGAAAGAACAGCAAAGGAATCTGTAGGTGCTAGCCTCAGAAGCTGTGATCGCTAATTCTTAGATGAAGAATGCAGTGTGTATTCATGGGAAGAGAATGGGAGAAGAAGCAGCCATTGGAAGAGTGAGTAAAAATTGTCTACAAAGAGTGGCATTTTCAAAAATTCCTATCAGACTAGAAATATGTGTTATATTGACAGATTTGTGATCCTTAGGGATTCATATATGTTTGGGAACCTCACTACGAGGGGTGAAGGGGATTTGGAATGGTGGAAGAACATAAAATCTGATGTCGAAAGCAGTTGTCTGGTAAGGAGAGCTTTCAACCCAGGGACACACACAAGGCCCTGAGTCATGAAAAGCACATTTCTTTCAGAACTGCATCAAAATATGCCTTAAGTATTGCATTTAATTATGTACAAAATGGATTTTCCTCATTTTAATATAAAATAAAGTTGGTACTATAATTTCTTCAGTGGTTGCAGCATATCGCTATATCAGTGAATCCATCTGCTGCACAACTGTCAGGACTGTGGCACTTCAAACACAGGGATGAAATACCATTCATTTGACAAACACTTGCTCAGCAGATCAAAGGTCACATAAACAAAAGGCATCAGTAATCAGGAGCTCTGGGTCTATAGTATGCAAAAATATTTAAACTACAGCTGCTTCTAAATCTTAGCTGTTGTCTTCCTAATATTTAAGAGACCAGTTGAAAATAGCAGCTACAATGATGCTTCATCAGGTTAGCCGAAGCCTGGTTCTGTGTTTGAAGCACTTAGGGCAAGACATAGAAGAACACCAGTGAAAATCAAAGGAAGAGACCAAATGTCTACCACTGTTACTTCAGGTCACCAGGGAAGGCTCAACTAACCAGGGATTTAAGATTAACACATGCATCAACACATAGGGACAATTCCAGCCAAGCCAGGAACTTTTTCTATGGACATGAGGAAAGTGAACTATTGTATCCTAAGTCATTTGACATCTTTTCCTAAATAGCAGAATTTCCTTTCTTCTTCTGGAGAACTTTGCATTTTGCAAGGGAGTGTGTTTACAATCGATTCCCACATCAGAAGTGGTGACATCAGTGATTCCTCTTGCAATTTCCCATCAGTACCCCGGGGACAGGGCTGGCCTTCCTTTGGTAGCACACACTGAGGTCTGGGGACAGCAGGTGCTGTAATACACCAAAGTGCTAGTGCTCTCACCAGGCATTAAAGCCTGTGAAAGTTGCAGGAGTTACCACAATGTGTAGCCTGTATCAGGCTCTGATTGTCCTTTATTTCATGGAGCTTCGTGACAACTAACATGATGTTGCGCAGCAGTTACAGAAAGCAATGGCTGTGTTGCAGTAGCTGTTTAATGGAAGGAATCTTGATGTTTAGTTCTAAACTAAGCAGGAACTAGGGTATTTTGCAGCGTGCAGCCTGCAGTTCAGTTGTGTGGATTATCTCCAGATGTGGATAATGTAAAAGGCAGACAAGTGCAGATTCACTCAGTAGGGTGCAAATTAGCTCATTACTCATTTGCTGCTGCTCTTTCTTTCTTTTCAGGTTCTAGGAGGAAGTTAAGGCTTTTTGAGCCAGAGCATTACAGTGTCACCCTTCCAGATTTTGGGCTCTGCAGGCTCAGGAGAAAGTCTAATCTACCACCTCCTCTTCCTTGAGGCAGGAGATAGGGGGTATCCACATTGTCTCAAGAGGATCTGCATCTGTTGGCTATTCTGGAAGCTATGCAAGAGCATATATTCTCGTGTATAACTCCTCATACTGATGGGCCTACTACAGGTGGTCTGGGTATGTGGCTTATCTATAGCTTTATTTCTGAGGGCTGAGCTCTCTGGCAAGTGAAAAGTAGACTTTTCACTGAGTTACACTAAATATGGCGTTTTGCTTCTTTTCCCTACATATGCTGGGGATGTTCCTCTCAAAGAAATGCTTTAACACACACCTCACATGACTCCTGGAGATTTAAAAGCACTGTGAAATGTGATTTGGCTTGTTTAGGATTTAAGAAACAACTTGCTGAGGTCATTTGACTATCCATGATTTAGCAAACTGCTAAGTGGTTAAGGATAATTAAGTTACGTTGCTGCTTCTCTTTTAGGTGTCTAATGAACATCAGCAGCTGAGCTGATTGATAACTAATCATCTAATTTGGCTGCTAATTGCTTGTTTGACCACCTAGTTACCTGTGTTAGATTTTCAGGTGGCCATCAGAAGCAATCAGTCTTCTGAGCACTCAGTCACGACTTGGATGTACACTGAGATGAATCAGCTGTTAGTGTATTTTCAAATGCAATCTGTAAGAAAGTACCTTACATTTCCAAACAAGAACTAGGATCCTAATGAATTTTAGAGCATTACATGACTTTCCCACAGAGACGCCCCTCACCAGAGGGGCTTTAAAGGTTTGGTACAGAGATGGAGCTAATCTGACTGAGGTTGCCTGTGTGGAAAGCATGTGTGTGTGCAGTTACGTAACCCCCCATTCCATGTGTTTCTCTTCTGTTAGTCAGGAAGCAGATTTGTCCTCTTGCCATGTATATTCATCAGGTGTTATCTGACCTCAGGTCCTACTTAAGAAAACATCTAACCTAGGCTGATGGAAGATTTGTCCAAGTAATGGCATCATTAACAGCGTTTGTGATAAAAGTGGAGTGTCACTCACAGTGATTGTATGGAGCATTGTATGATAGCTGGGATCTCTGTAAAATCTGTACAAAATTAACTACATCTGCACAATAGGTGACTAAATTAGTTTCCTCATGCTGTAACTCAACCCTCTTTAATACTCATTCAAGATTTTTTTCTGTTTTATAGGACTGTAATATGCATGAGCCTATTCCTTTCCACCCTTCCTAGTACTCTACAGCAATGCCTTATTTAATGCCCTACTTTTATTTTTATTGCCTCTTGCAGTCAATCTCCTCTTCTCAGCCTTTGTCCTGGGAAGCTTAGCCAAGAAATGGGGAACTACTTGGTGAGGAAAGTGATGGAAAAGGAACAGAACCACACCAAATTTGTTATACTGGTCCTGCAGCAGAAGTAGCTTTCCCAGAGAAAGATTGGCACAGGGCAGATTCCCCTCCTGTTTCTATTTTCACACCTCTAAACCTGCCTATGTTGAATCCATGTGGGATGAAATTGCGGCACTTCTTCAGACCCCTAAAGTCTTTCTGTTGGATAAAAGGAAATTCTTACCAGGGCTCTGTGGAGCTGGTGTGTAACCTTTGTAAAACCGGGGAAATCTGAGGGATGAGGCTTCCTTGCAAATGTTCTTAGATCTAGTAACCACTTCAGGAGCTCTTCCTGGAGGAGGGGGGAAGTTGCTACTTTTGAGAAAATCCTGATTTATTTCATCTCAAAGTCAACTGCCTATGCTGGCTGACAGCTGAGGATCTATTTCCTAGGAAGTGAGAAATGTCTTGGAAAAAGGAGCCATAAACAAAGCCACTTTTCAAAGAAATTGAATGCAGTTAATCAACACTTCCAGTATATAACATTCTCACGAATTTGTTACCACAGCACAAAAGCAGAGCTCTTTGGGGTTCTTCACTTCAATTAATAGTCTGAGGTCCTGGGGAGGGGTTGTGTTTCTCTGATCTGATCAGCAAAATCTGAGCCAGAGAATTTCACTGTGTGATTTCTCTGTAGAGTTCAAAAACTTGTGTGTCAGACTGTTTGCTGCCTACAAGAGGACGTGTTATGCCACCTTGACATGAAGACTTCAAATAAGAAAGAAATTGACATATTCCAAACTTACTTATTCCAATGGTTAACCATCGTCATTGCCAAAATGCACCTTGCCTTTTAGCCTTTAGGATTAATCTTTTAAGATTTCCTTCACAACTGTGAGGATTTTCTACATGTTTTAATTTTTAATGAGCCTGAAATTCTTATAGGAAGCTGCTGGAACATGAGTTTTTTAACAAAATATAAAAAGGACATGACCTGTTGGAGCAAGTCCAGAGGAGGCCATGATGATGATTCAAAGGGCTGAAGCATGTCTTCTATGCAGATAGGCTGAGAGAATTGGGGTTGTTCTACCTGGAGAAGAGAAGGCTGTGGGGAGACCTTAGAGCAGCTTCCAGTGCCTAAAGGGCCTGCAAGGAAGCTGGAGAAGGACTTTAGACAAGGGCATATAGGGATAGGACTAGGGAGGAATGGCTTTAAACTAGCAAAGTGTAGACTTAGATTAGATATTAGGAACATATTTAGATATATTTAGGTATTACTAAATTCTTCACTCTTAGGTGGTGAGGTGCTGGCACAGGTTGCCCAAAGAAGCTGTGGATGCTCTGTCCCTGGCTGTGTACAAGGCCAGGTTGGACAGGGCTTGGAGCAACCTGGTCTAGCAGTAAGTGTCATAGAATCATAGAATAGTTAGGGTTAGAAAGGACCTCAAGATCATGCAGTTCCAACCCCCCTGCTCTGGGCAGGGACACCTCCCACTAAACCATGTCACCCAAGGCTATGTCCAAGCCGGCCTTGAATACCGCCAGCGATGGAGCATTCACAACTTCCCTGGGCAACCCATTCTAGTGCTCCACCACCCTCACAGTAAAGAGTTTCTTCCTCAGGTCCAATCTAAACTTCCCCTGTTTAAGTTTGAACCCATTACCCC
>JASSUY010036715.1:58539-105225 GCA_032466535.1 Forpus xanthops
CCTTCAGATACTGGAAGGCTGCTATGAGGTCTCCACGCAGCCTTCTCTTCTCCAGGCTGAACAGTCCCAACTCTCTCTGCCCTTGGCACTGGATGATCTGTCAGGTCCTTTAACTCAAACCATTCTGTCACTCTATGATTCTATGATTTAGTCATAAAGGACCAGCAACCAAATGGATAGAGTTGGAAGGACTGATACAGCCAAATTCTCCAGTCTTTCCAGGAGCAGAAGGTAATTACTGAGTTGTATTGTTTTTACTAGCAAATGACTGAATGAAGACATTTTGATGGAAAGTGAATGCACCCTGATCAAAGGGACTCTATCTAGTGAGATGAAACGGATTTTAAATATATTTATCCATTAAAATGCTGTGATAAGCTTCTCTTGGTCCCTACTGAGCAGAAGACGCCTATTTCATTCATCTCTAATCTGAGCAGCTCATTGTGTCTACCAGACCTATTTGCAGCGAGACTCTTGCAGGAGACAAAACCTTGGCATGGGACGTTGCTTGTCTCTGAGGGCTGCTGGAAGGGGAGCAGAATTCCTTGTCTGCCTCGGTCCACCCACACAAACAGGAAGGGGCCCATGCCAGATGATAAGTCCAACTTACCATCCAGGGTAACTAGATGCCACAGAGGATTGTTTTCATTTCCACGGGATTTCTAATTAAGGGACATGCTTTAACTGTGTTTTCAATGGCTGAACATCCAAATGACAGTTTGATATGAGCAATTTTTCTGGCAGGCTAGATAAATTCATACCAAAGCTAAAGGATTTTCCATTTAAAATGGGTACACATCCTCAGTTGTGAATTGGATCAAACATTCCCGTAACTAAAAAATCCCCTTTATGTAACAGCTTCTTTTTAAGGTTCATTCTTTGCAGTTTTAATGATCAAAACCTCTCTTTCTCCTGATGTGTCCCCAGTCATTGACTCTGCCAAGTGCCCCTTTTTTTTTTGAACTCTGTCTGGTTCCAGTTTGATGAATGAAGGGAAATGTCTATTTGCATTTCTCCTGTCCCACCCAGCCCTAATGAGCAGCAGCATTGTCTGACTGACTCCTGAGGGAAATTGCTACCTGCATAACTGTTGGGCTGGGCTGTTCCAGCTGGATTTCTTTTGTTGCTTTGTTTTCTAGAGATGTGATCCACTGTCTTGAGAACAGGTGGACAAGAAAGGTGCTGCTGTCTTTCTCCCAGGGGAAGCTAAGTACAGCAGAATTGGTGCTGTTTCTGGAATATTGGAAGTCCATCCAGTCATGAAAGATGTTGCTTTGGTTGAGGCCTTTTATCACCTTCACAGAAATAGATCAAACACACATTCATGAGATTCACCAGCAGAAGTGATGTGGGCAAATGTTAAGTGGGTTTGTTACTGCATAAGCTCTAGTATGAAACTCTTGATAACTTTGCCAGGTTCAGCTAGAAAGACTTTGACTTTTAGTGTGAGTTAATGAGGACTGTGAGCTTTGAAGGTGATGTGATTGCATGTTCTCCCTTCCCCCCATCATCACATGACACCATTCAAAATATGTCTCAGTGGAGAATACAGTTATTTTTGGTACTGGCTCAGAAACTTATCAGGTGAAGTGCAATTAATGAATCAAGTGCCTTAAAAATATCTGCCCAGAAGCAGCAGGTACTCTTTTGGTGTCTGAGCAACAAGAATTTCATTCAGAAGAGCAGCAAAAAAGCTTTTCTTACCTCATGTCTTTACAGTGCATTTGTCCTGCTGCTTCCAGGGTCATATTTTTCCTATACCAATAAAATATGCCTGCACCTTGGCAAATCACAGGACTGAAAAATCTCAGTTTGTATGTGATCAGTGCAGATTTAGCTGAAATCCTGAAGAGGTTTGCCTGCCCTAAATGTAACTGCTGCCAGGCAGCTGTAGTGGTTGCTGCTCTGGGAAGGAGATGCAAGTTGGCTTTAGAGCTTCTTCTGCCAGAAAATACAGAGGAGCAATCTATCACTTAAATTCAGATAGGACCAGGACTAGCACAAGCATGGGGGAAGATGGGAGAAAGGGTCTTCAAAGGAATATTATATTCCAAGGAATATTCTTATGTCTGAAGATGCAGCATAAGGCAACTGAACAGGACTTGCAGAGAGATGGGGACTAATAAAGGAGACTGAGAGTGGGTGCAAGCCAGTTGTTTGGGAAAGGACAGAAAAAGCTTGAGATGAGAAATTGGGTAGGGATAGTAAAATCAGGAATGTATGGGATCAAAATAAGTATCTGTATGATTGAGAAGGGGAGGAGGAAGCAGGGGCAGAGAAGCACTCTGAGTTGATGACAGACAGGAATAGGAGTAAGAGTGGGGATTAGCTGGCCAGGCAAAATGAAACAAAGCGTTACAAGGAGGACAAGCAAAACTGGGTGTGAAGGAAGGAACCCAAGTGAGTTGACTTTGGAGGAGATCAGTGCTGGAAGTTGCAGGTGGCTCTCAAGCAAGATCAGTTTCAAAGGAGTCAGACTTTGGGACAGATCCATGTCTGTCTGTCTCTAGGCTGTAATGAGACCTGTAGCCAGGGGCATACCGTCCCACCATATCTGAATTCTTCTCCACCTGTTATCCATAGTAGAGTGTGCCTAAGGGTGGTGGAATTAAAAAACAGATTGAGAATAGCAAAAAGGCATATACATCATCACCTGCACACCAAGGTCTTAAAGCACGGGCAGTCTTGACCTGCACATTTCTAATACTGTGGAATGATTGAGTTTCCAACTGTACTAACATAGCCTGAACTTTGAATGTAGCATTGGTAACACAGAACAGTGGGTTAAGGAGACAGGGAAGCTTTATGCTGTCCAGAAGGGAACATTTACATTTTTAGCAGATAAGTAATTAGAGATAACAAAGATGGAGAGCACAGGGCTGATACATTATGGCTGAAATACCCATGTTTATTAGCAAAGCTAAGAGGGAAAGACTGTCTCTGTGTTCTTATTTTCTGTAATAAAAATGTTTGGTAGTCCCAAAAGAGGTCATGGCTCCGATGCTGAGCACTCAACACTGTTACAAGAAGATGGTATTTGCATTAAAGGGCCTACAGTTCAAATACACAAGGCAGATGCAGAGTGGGAGAACAGCAAGAGTGCTGAGAGGTAAAGCAGGTGGCAATGGTTAGCAGCAGAGCTGATCGCTGAACTTCTGAATCCCAGGGCACTGATGTGACTGTTAAATTGTACTGCTGTTTGCATTCGTACTGAAGCCAAAAGGAGATCTGAGTAAATGCTGAAGGCTAAAAGCAGTATGGGATTTCTGCCCTAGAAACCAGAATCCAAAATGGGTTGATTTTATTTTTAAAGGAAAAAGCAAATGGATCAGTTCCTATTCTGAATGGTCCTGCTGCCACCATAGCACACAGTGAGTGCTCTGTTATGAGAGGAGCAATCCCATTAAAATGAGTAGGACTACAGCCCTGAGCCCTGGTGGGAGATGCAGACATACTGCAAGCTGTTTATATTGGCTAAGAAATACACAGGTTAATAGTAGTTTTAGCATTTACACAGGACCTAGAAACGTCCTCAAAGCTTTGCACAACAAATAAAATAAGTTGTTAATTACTTGTCCTGAAGATTTATATAATGCAATGTTAGTCCTACAGAAGCAAAGTTAGGGCAGCAAGAACAGAATCTTTGATTGCAGAGCACATGAAGGCAGTTATACCAAGGAACACACCAGCCTTGTGTTCTCCCTACCCACACCAGCCCCTTGCTCCTGGGGCATTGATTTACTCAATGTTTGTACAGTCAAATTCCATGCTAGATTTAGCAGGAGTCTTTTTGTATACAAATCTCAGCTTCTCTTCCCTCCCATCAAAAATAGCTGAAAATGCCAATACATTATGAGATTTGTTTCAAGGATTTTGCTGGTCATTTAAAAAAGGGACATTTCAAAATTAAGTAAGTCTTTAGTTGCTTTTCTGTACAGTGATATTTGACTAATATCAATAAAGCCATCAGAAGAAGAGAATCTGGATAGTTCTGTCACAACTGAAAAAGAGAATGACAGCATATGTTTTAGTTGAGTTTATTTAGGACATAGTGCTGCTAAAATCAGTCCACAAATGGTCAGATTTCATAGAGGTAACATTCAGACTATTTGTATTCAATTATGCGTTTATTTAAAATTTCCTCTTGGTTTACTGATGTAAATGTATTGTTCATTTTTCACATACCAAGCACTGTTATTTAGTCTCAAGGGAATTATTGTTACAAATTTAACAACTGTGACATATTAAAGAGCACATTTAAGGAAGAAATTAAGGGTTGAGAGGATGTGACCAAATGTTTCCATGGTGTTTTGCCAAAATGTCACTTAAATGCCAGTGTGAATTTAATAGGAGTTGCTCTTTCAGAGCTCATCTTGCCCACCAAAAAAATAAAATCAATCTTGTCTGCACCAGTAGCAGGCATACATTCATTGCATTTGCCAGAAAGTAATTTCCTAAGTTTTATTTTCATTTTGGAAACTACTTTTAACTACTGGGTGATTAACGTGTTAGCTGTCTGCGTTACACAGCTCATCAGCAAGGAGGAGGTTGATAGGTCAGAGTGTGCAAGCAAAAATGTTCGAATTGGATGTCTTATATAGGCACCTACATCCCTAATTAACAACTGGCTGATAATGCTAGGAACTGATTTTTAGGAAGTTCTTTGTTCTTTGAAAGTCAGGCCCCAAACTGGACAATGAAAAATAAACCCCTGAAACATCCATGGTTACTTCTGAGAAACTCTAGCCTAATGTCAAAGTGAATTGTGAGTGATGCATGGGCACGTCTGGGAAATGCTATCATTGCTTATTTTTCTGTAATTTTATTGCCTTTCTAAAGTTATCAAAGTGACACTGTTGCAAGAAGCAGTTTTGCATTTGTGATTTTCTATCAGCAGAGAGGTTCCTAGGGAATCACAGAATGATAGAATGTTTGGATTGGAAGGGACTTTAAAGGCCATGTAGTTCCACACCCCCGACACAGGCAGGGATACCTTCCACTAGACCAGATTGCTCCAAGTCTGGTACAGCCTGGCCTTGAGCACTGCCAGGGATGGGGCAGCCACAGCTTCTCTGGGCACCCTGTGCCAGGGCCTCAGCCCCTCACAGGGAAGAATTTCTTCCTGATATCTGATCTAAATCTCCCCTCTTTCATTTTAAAGCCATTCCTGGTTGTCCTATCCCTACTCTTTTCAGGTCCTTTAGGCACTGAAGGTCACTCTAAGGTCTTCCCGAAGCCTTCTTCAGGCTGAACAACCCCAGCTCTCTCAGCCTGTCTCCACAGCAGAGGTGCTCCAGCCCTGTGATCATCTTCATGACCTCCTCTGGACTCACTCCAACATTGGTCCACATCCTTTTTGGGGAAGAAGGAGGTGGACTTGTTGGGGGCCTCAGAGCTGGATGCAGTTCTGTAGGTGGGGTCTCACAAAAGCAGAGTAGAGAGGGAGAATCACTTCCCTTGACCTTGAAGGTAGTAGTGTTAGAAGGCACATCCCCCAAATTAGTCTGTTTTAAGCATTTTAACCTAGAGTAAGTTTTCTAGAACTGTTTTCCTACCTGGGTGGACAATGCTGCTATCTAAAAGATCCACGTGTGATTTTCTCTTCCCTGAGCTCTAGGGCTCTCTAAAGGTGGAGTGAACTGAGTTGCTATCTGAGTGCTATATTCTGATCACCTTCTTCCAGCTGCCTGCTGCAAGAGTCACTCTTGCTCTGATCTTGGGTAAATGGCATGAGGAAGGCTGTCTTCTGGTTGGGGTAGCTTGAATCCTTCAGGCTTTGCTCAGGCTGGAACTGAATGCCTTGGGCTGAGCTCCTGGACCCATGGGCGGGGGTGTGGAGTGGAGCCCAGTTAGGGCCATTAAGGAATATCTGCGCTCTCGGGGCCCTGATGCTGAGAAAGAGTCCTGAAGCTGATACTGAGTGGCAATTTGAGAAACAAAACGATCTTTTCTTTCTTCTGAACCTTACCCAGGATGATTCACTTTGAGATGGTTAAGATAGCTTTGGTGGCCATGCTGAAATGCAAAACAGTAACACTAACACAGATCTCAGTGACTTTTCCTCTCCCAGGCCAGCAGGACTGGGTGCTCTCCTTTCTGCACCAGTGTGTGGTAGATATTATTTACTTAATTCTCCTGCAAGGCTATGATAGCGTGTGCCCAGGGAAATAGAATATCTTTCCTTTTTGTCTCAAAGCCTTTAATTATTTTCAGTTGTATTAAAATTTAAAAAAAAAAAAAAAAGTAGGAGGAACATACCTAACAACTACAACTCTGGAGCCTCTAGGTTTTTCCAGGTTTCCTCCTGAGAAGAGCTTGATCCTGCCACTTGCCTGAATGTGTTTATCAAATACCACATGCACATGGACCAGTGGTGGGGGCACATGTAGAGGACTGGTATGCCTTCAGGAGGGATAGTGAGGCAGCAGCTCTTTTAGGCTGTTCAAGGGCACACTTGTGATTTGGATGTGTTTAGCTAGCTGTACATCGTTATGGAGACATTATGGCTCGTGGCTTGGCAGCAGCTGTGACATTAAAATATATAAGATGTTACCAAAGGAAGCACTTGGCAAATCTTTTTTTGGCTTCCCCAGACATAAACAACAAATTTTCTCAACAATGTTAGGTTATGGCTAGGGATGAGTCACTAATGTATTTAGAAGGATGTCCTCTTCCAGCACAGAGGAGACCACAGTTGGCTAAAATAAGCCAAGACAGGGTAACCCTCGTGGTTGAGGGGCACATTGGGGAATTCCCAGATAGCTTTCTGAAATCTATGCATTATACACCACTGCTGTTCTGCATAGGGCTCTACAGGAGCCCTCTGAATCTGTGCAGGACAGATTCTCCAGTGCTAGAAACTGGTGCAGCCCATTGGTACCTGTGCAGATAGCCTGACTTATACCAGCTGAAGGATTCTGTTTAGGAGTGGACTGTGGTTCAGGTGCTAGTTAGAAGCGAACTTGGTAATTTCTCGTCATTTAAGGGAGGTACCTGCCATGGAATTCAAAGGGGACTTTGAGCATCATGTGGTAATCTGGAGATAAAAATTAGTCTTGTTATCTGATAAGTCATTTATGAAACTTTGATTTCCACTTTTGTATTAACATAGTTCTTTATGTTACACCTAACTTTCAAAGAGAAAGTGTGGTGAAGATGTAGTTTCATGGTTAGTTCAGAAAAGTCCACAGAAAAGTTCTGCAACTTGGAGAAGTATACCTTCATTCCTGGATGATGTAGTAACAGTTTAGCTTGTACAGCTGATTTTACAAAAATATTTATTTCAGTGAAATTAATTCCAGCTCACTTTTAGTTTTTTCTTTTAGTATTTTTCCTTGTTCCTTCATTTGGCTCATGATGAGGTGAGAGTTGCAGTGATGGCATGTAGAAACTCACATTCGCAATAACTTTAACAATGCAGTCTTATAAGGAGCACCATAAGGCTCCACACAGCCATATGCACTTCTGCACCAACACCAGGTTGTTGAAATTCAAGTGAGAAAGACTTCACATCGGTCTGATAATGTAACAAAGCAATATTAACATTTTCAGAAAACATTCTGAAATCAGTTTGGTTTGGCTCACCCTTCAGATACTCAAGCCAAAGAGACTGTCCTGAGAGTGGTGTAAACAAAGAAGCAATACATAGTGAGCTTGCAGGACCTGAAGTGTCATTTAAATAATGTGGTTAAGGGTGGTGGTAGAGCTTTGTAAAATTCCTTGGTTTTCTACCTATGCGTACATACTTGAAAGATGTAAGAAAACCCTGCACACACCGCTGTACAGCATGGGGACACTTTTCATCCTGATGCTCACTAAGAAATTCATAGGAACCTTTATTTGATACTCTTTCTGTAGCTCACCTCAACTATCTAAAGTTTAGAAAAAGATGCCAGGCAAGTACTTTGTAGGTGCTGAAAGAGGAAGTGAAAATAGTACTATCCTGCAGTCTGCCCATTGCAAAAAACATATCAGCAGTGTTTTTTAATCTAGCAGCAAAAGAAATAACATGAACTGATAGCTGGGAACCTGAGGATGAACATTTCTGAACAGGAAAATGTAAGCAAATAGCAGCACAGAGTAATTAAACATGGCTGCATTTTACTAAGGGATGCCTTGAATGCTTCATCTCTGAAAGCCTTAACAGCCTTGCAGGGAGGATACTCTAATTCAGCCACAGTTTAGTGGGGTCAGTGCAGGAATTAGAGGTTGAAATCCCATTGCCATTGGGACAGAAGTTTAATTAGAGTGGCTATAACAATCCCTTCAATGCTTGATATTTTTTACTCCAGCTGGGCTTGCCAGACTGAGCCTGTTGAGGTCCTTGATAACTCCCTGTCTGTATATGCCTGGACAGATTTTATTCACACGCTAGTTTGGGAATTGGTTGTTCTTTGTACGCATTTACATGTGAACGGGAATATTTGGCCTTCATCAGCCTTTGTTCTCCTATTTTTCAAAGGATTATTCATTCCCTCAAAGATTAGAATCAGCTCCATCTGATTTAGGTGACAGTTCTCACCCCATGAGCAGCAAGATACTGAAATGAACTGTTTCTGGAATGAGCCATTGTTGATCCAAGCTGTCCAACAAGTACTTGAATAACAAATATCTCTTACCAAACCAATGTTGGTTCATGAACAGAGAAAAAGAGTGAAGTTCACTGGATTGCTTGTTTGCAAAACACAGTTCAGCCATTTCTTTGCCAAAGTAGAGCTGTTAGGCTAGATCCTTAACTGCTATAAACCAGCTCAACTCGTTGGCTTCAATGTTGAGGTGATAATTTATATTAACTGATCATCCAGCCTCCAAAGTACAGCAAGATAGTGTGAAAAAAAAAAAAAATCCAAAACAAACAAAACCAACCAAATTATGGGCAATGGTAGTAAAATATTTCAGAATAGCTGGAGAAATCTCTGGGATAAATCATAGACATGGTCTTTCCCCATACACAACCCATCCCCCCAAAAAATCTAAGGGGTTTTGTCACTCTTCTCCTATTTCACTTAGGGCTTGCAACAATCAAATGTGAAGCAAAACTTGTTAGGAGGGCTAGTGTTAGCACAAGTGGTGCAGCTGTGAGGAAAGGACACCTTTAGGAACAGAAGTTCTTCCTCTTGACAATTTATTCCTTTCTTTATATCAATTGGTTCAATAAAGAATACCATTTGCAGCTAGAAAAACTGCTGTGCTCATGTTGTTAGGTCGTCATCATCATTAACGGAAGACTATCTGATTGGATACTTCAGATTCTCCACTGGAGTTGTGTTTATGGGCTTAGCAGGTCAACTGGCTCAAGTATAAAAATCCTAAGAATTTCAAATGTTAGAAATTGAATCATTTGCTTGATCTTCTCTTCTGTGATTTGGTCATGAGACAGTTGTATAAGGAGACATCATGCCCAAAGTAGGAAACCTGTCAAACAGTGAGCTCTTCAGGCCAAGCAAGCACTGTGTAGTATTCTGCATCTGTGCAGCTGTTGGTACTTTTGAAGTTGTCATGTTTGTCCGTGGCTGTTATGGGGAAATTGTGCCTCCTTGAACTCAAAGCAGATTTGAAATGAGCCAAACCCAGGGGATGGCCATCGTGTATACTGATGGGTGCAGAGTCAGCACTAATTCAAGCAACTGTACAAGGAAGATTCAGCCATACAAATCATAGAATCATAGAATCATTTAGGTAGGAAAAGATCTTTAAAATCACGAAGTCCAACTCTAAATGAAACAAACACGAGGACTAAAGCAGTAAAATGTTATTGCCTTACATTGAAAACAGGTCTCTGGATGTTTGGAAGTTTGAGAGTCTAAAGAGTGAGTGGGTAACTCGTGGATTCAAATGGGCTGGAGAGGAATCTTAATGGAGAAGTTCCCCCTGTCAGAATGGCAAAAAACCTTCTTCAGCACCGAGTTAACTTTCTATTAACATGTTTAAAGCTAATTTGCTATCATTTAGCACATTATATTCATGGCACTTGGAAACAGGAATTCAGTAAGGCATGTAATTAAGGGTTATTAGCATTATTTACTACCGGTGCTGTTGTAGTGTTTTAGAGGCACTTCTCAGGTTGCTTTTTTGCTATGGCTTATACAAATACAGAAGAAGAGGCAGTTTCTTTTCAAAGTATTTCCATTTAAGGACACTGCTCATTATTAATAAAAATAACCCCCCCCCCCCCCCCCCCCCCAAAATGTAAAGCAAGATCTCGTTTTTAATGAAGAGATAATACCAGCTACTCAGGATATGTGAGTGACTTCACTTTTTGCTCATTTGCCACTCATGTTTCATGGATGAAAAAAATGCTGGTATGAGATTTCTGAATTACTTCTGCAGTAATTCATTCCAGCAGAAATGTTTCCAAAGAGCCAATCTGTAAAACTGTGTAAATGACAGGGCATATATTGCACCCTTTGTTAGTTAATGGGTTGATGAATCCTGTGGCTGTTATCCTGTTCCAAAGATAGGAGGCTTTTCTAACAAACTTTTGTGGAAGTTAGGAAAAATCTGGACATTAGCTGCGGAGTTTTAAACTTTCTTAAAACAAGAACAATTGTTAGAAGCTATTAGAATAGCTTCTCTAGTATGCAGTTAAATTTCAGAGTCCTACAATGTCTGTGATTGGGAATAGCCTGACTCACTCCAACAAAGCCATAGCAGCTGAAGATTTGGCCCACAAGATGTATCCAAAATACTGCAAATTCCTACAAAAAGAAATTCTTTGTCTCCATTAGCATTTCAACACACACTCACTACAGAGATCTCACTGGGGGTAGAGCATTAAAACCCTTTCAAAAATGGTTTAGTTGGCTAATTAGACAATAAGCATAAACCTGATGCATCCAGCTGTACAAATAAAACGTGACTTTAAAGTTTAATGTCCTGCCTGCACAGAGTAGTCGTGAACTTGGAGCCAAGACGGGCTGAGAGGAAGGTGGCTGGCTTACAGCTCAGTAGTGGTGTGTCTGAAGGCAGGAACCTTTCAAGAACTAAAAGACAGTTTATTTTAAGTGTAACTAAAAGGAACTAAGTACCAGTTACCACAAATAGGGTGATCTTTATCTTCCTTTGTTGGCTTGTGTGGAGGGAAAAGAATCTTAAAAGACTTGGGCAGCCACAGGCTTCACAAAGAGGGTATCTCCCTCACATTGCTGACATGTCTCTCATATTTTGGGTGCTACCTTACCCTTGAAAGAAATTAACAGGTCATTTTAATGCCCTCTTATGCCCTTGGCTCCTGGGTAGGTGTGATCAAGTAGCTGAACACTACATAACTGACATTTCTCCCCTCCATCCTAATGCATCCATCCTGCAATTGTTTAAGGAAAATTAGGCTCCTCTTGTGCATTTTTCCACTTTGGCTATCTCAAAGTGGCACCTGTAAGCACTCACTTTGAGAGATTACTAATGTGCTAATTACCCAGGACCCAAAAATGCAAGCTGTAAACAAATGTGGACTGTATTTATAATCAATCAATTTTATGACCTTCTGATGGTGATGATATCAGTGGAGTTTACATTGGGAGCCCTTGTACTCTTCCAGGGCAGCTGTGCTCTTCTGTTTTAGTTAAGGCTCGAAGAAGATTTTTTTGCTAATTTACTTTATAGTAGGCATTCTTAAGAAAAATATTACCTTCCCTAAACAGCTGAGCCTGTTACAAGTCTCATTTTCAAATAATGAAAACACATGGACTGTCAGTACCTTCAGGGTGTATTGTCAGGTGACGAGCTGCTTTCAAAACACCCATGGCAGAAAGTAATGACTTCAGAGCAAAATATTGTTCTCATTGGTATAAGTTGCTGTGAGACAAATCCCACACCCTCTGATGTCAATGGAAAGACTCTGTTTGGCTTAAAAGAGGACTGGATCAGGCCCTGACAGAAATGTTGCCATCATAAAACACCAAAAATGCTTTATGGTTCATGCATTTAAAAAATGCTCTGCTCACTATTGATCTTCTGTGCAGTTTACCTGGCTACATAGAACTTGTAATTTTTGTGTTTGCTTTGCAATGGATTTATGATAGAAGAATGTCCATAAAGTCTGATTTGTGAAGTGTTAAAATGATGTCCTGGAAAGCCACACAATGCCAAGGTATACAAGATGCCCTGTAATACCTCAGCTCGAGGAAAGCTATCCAACTTTTCTGATGTTACTAAGTTCTTACAAAGAAAAACAATGTTGTTTAACTGTAGACAGATGTGTTAAAAATAGCTCCATTCTGTGCCCTTGTTTCTGTTACTGGAATTGTTATCTTTTTAATCTAAATTCAGGTTAGATTTTGAGGACTGAACTGTTTCCTAGATTTCCCAAAGCTCTGCTCACGTGGTTACTGATTTGAGCAGCTTTTAAAATGGGGCAGGATGGGGGCCCTCTGTGTCCGTGACTATGAACCCTCAAGCTGAAAGCCCGGAGATAAACTTCAAACCAGCAGCAGATGCAAGCTCTTCAGCATAATTCCTTTCTCTCAGCGTTGTACCCTCATTTAATCATGGGTTAGAGATGATATTTCTTTGTTGGAGTTGTTACGGATGTGGCTCTTCAGAGAGCATCAGAGCTCCATTTCCTCTTCATTATGTCTCCTATGATCAGATGCCTGAGAGGACTATGAGGATGCTGGACTGATCATTCCACTGACGCTGGATGAACGATGAAATTAGTAATACAAAAAGGTGCGCTGGAGCTCTTTTGAACTTCTGTGAATTAGTTCTTTGCTTACACTGAGGGAATGAGAGCTGCTCCTGCCTGTGGGCTGGCATTGCCAGCTGGAGGGACAGGACTGTGCTGTCCTCTTGGGACTTCTTGCTACCCTGGGCTACAGGGAGGCAGCAGGCAAGCTGGGCAGAGGGCTCAGGGAGCCCCTGGGAGAGTGCTGCCCTCATCTTAGAAAGCTGAGCTTTTTCGGTCCTGTTTGCAGGCAGGCAGCTGGCCAGACAGCTGGATTGCCATGGCAAAGACAGTGTCTGGCCTTTTTAAAAGAGAAACTTGCTAGATTTATGTGCGAGAATGGATGTAGTCCTTCTGGAGTTGACGCGGTCTAATGAATGAGATGGGGAGTAAAATACTTTATACTTGCTATCAGGGGTTAACGACTCCTGCCCTCTCCATTTTCTTCTGCTCATGTTTTCCCTTTCTCCCCCTTCTCCAGTCCCAGTGCCCCCCTGCTGTGTGTCTATATTTTCTGAGCAGTGGCACCACCTGGTTTGTTTTCTGTGTCAGGTATATTACAGACTGTCTGTCAGAGGTTAACTGCCACAGCCAGCTCAGCCTTTTCTCTTATTGTACCTGGTATAAACTCCCTCCCTGCCTGGATGCCTTTTGTTATGTTTCCCAGAATGTAATGGTACCTGGAGAAAGCAGCTCTTTTGGTCGTTTTTAGTTTCTCAGCAGTTATCAAGACGGTGAGGATGGCATCTCTGCCTGCCCATGATCTTGGGAACTCACTGAGTGTGCCTCCATCACTCTACCTGGGTGCTAGAGCCTGAAAGACGTAAGACCTAATGCACTTCAGTAACAAGTCAGAAACTATATTTGCCTTTTCTGTTCTCAGACAAAACACTGATGTGAATTTTCCTCTGTTGATGCCGACCCTGGCTGTGTCCCCAGTCCATATCAAAGAGGTCAATAACCCTTCCCAGCTGCCTACATGGAAGAGAAACTTCAGCTTGTGGCTCAGATGGGAGCTCTGGGCTGGTTGTACAGGTGCTTGGCCTTAACCCTGAAAGAGCAGGGCCTTCTGTTCTGGGCCAAGAGTATATTTGGGCCTTGGAGAACATACAAAATTCCTGGCTTCTTTCAGGGTTGCTGCCAAGCAAAGAGGAGATTTAATACAACTGTTTGTTGTGGGCAACTACAAAGATGATGAGATCAAAACACTTCTTGGTTGTGGCAGGTGATAAAATAAGTGGTAGTGGCCACGGATTGCAGTGTGGGAATGAGGTTCATGCTGGACATTAGGGAAAACTTTTTTCCTGGAAGGGGAGTGCAGTGCTGGAACAGGCTGCTAGTGGAGGGGGAGAAGGGGAAAATCTTCATCCCTGGAAGTTTTCAAGACTCAGCTAGAAATACATCATCTCACACATGGCCTTTTCTCAATGGGCACTGGCACAAGCCCAGGTATGCAGTTGCTCAACGGTTTCAGGACTGTGTCTCTCTTAACAGTCTCATAAACTGCACACAAACTCATCCCCTCAGGAAAAATTGAGCATGTTTTATTGCAAATCTGAAGGGACAAACCAGAACTTTTCTTGGAGCAACTCTCCAAACCGTGAAGGATATATCACCATCAAGCTGCCCGTAATGCTGCTCCACTGTACATCGCCAGTGGGATGGAGACTTTTAGCTGTATCTCCATGAGCTATTTGCCCTTGGACCAATGTCTCATTTTGTAAATGGGAGAAATGTTTGAACAATTACCGTTCTCCTAGTAATGTGGTTATTGTCTGTGAGATTCCTTTCTCTGCTGGTGCAGCAACCAGGAATAGTGTGATGAATGATGACCTGGATGGTCCCAAAATTAAAGCGTTGTAATGCTGCCTGGGAAAATGGGCTTCTGTGTTCCTAGGTGGGGCAATCCCTTCATGGAACATTTCCTGGGAGTCACTGTTTGTATGCTGCTCACCTTCTGTTTTCCTGACTTATGATCCTATGAATTTGATATGCAAAAGAGCAAAGGACCACCAGCAGCCACTTTATGCAACATGAGCAGTATGCTGAATGTATGAAGTAGTATCTAGTGCTAAGTACCGTGAATAATCATGTCCAAGGCATACCAAATCAGGCTTTGAAAATTAATGGGCACTTTTGACCTTCTTTCTGTGCCTCAGCTCCTTGCCTATAAAATGGGAAGTGTACTACTTTCCCATTTTGCAGGGTGAACAATAATTGATTAATATTGGGCAAGCACTCATATATTACATTTAAATGCTCTTTTGAAAAACCTAGAGAGAAATTATTAATCTGCCTTTGGAGCAGGGCTTGGGTTGCACAAGAAGACACAGAGACATAGTACCTAGTGAGGAGGGGCAAAATATTGAATAGCCACTCATTCATTCAGTATTGTCCATTGTGTGTGAATAAGATACATAACATGATCTGAAATGATGCTGTAATTAAAGACCCCATCATGAGACATAAGCACAAGGGAGCTGTAGTGAGGTATCTTCTTAACCGGCAGCACTAGATTTTGAAGCTTAAATGCGTGTATTTTAAAATGTCATTTTAAATATGATTCCTCAGGACAGAAAAATTGTGTTCAAACAAAGATCTTTAATTTGATTAGCCAGGACTTGCATCCCTTTTTGCTTTCCAGTCTTTTAAATTAAATAATTATTAGAAGGCATTGGCCAGAAATTAAATACTTACCAGTAAAGGTACTAATGTGATTTCAGAGAAAGAATCAAATTGTAGGAGTTCTGTAAAGAGCCTTCTATTTAAACAGCTTCAGCCACTGAATTAGAAACAGTAACTACATCAGGTGACTCAAAGCACACAGCAAATACAATTATCTCAATTAACAGATACAGGGATCAGACAAAATCAAATCTATAATTCAAGTGTATTTCTGCAATACTGGAAAATTCCAATGAACAGCAAAATCTCTGTGTAAGGTACTGAGATTAAGGTTATAGTTTTCCCAAGTGATTCAAGATGAATAGAGAATCCTAAATCCAATGGGTTAATTGTTAAATACTAGAGAAAAGTTTTTTCACTGGGGCAGTAGGCAAAAGGATGGAGGTTTGCGATTCGGAACACCACAGATGAAATATGAATTAGAACCAGTTCTCAGCTCTAAAGTATCAACAGTACTGCAGTTGGTAATAATAAACAATACTGTTGGTGACATGCATTTTACAAAGATTAGAGTTGATCTTCATCGCTAGAAATATTTTTCCTCAGCCCTGCATTTGTCGCATTCTTTCCAAGTATTTTGTGTTGCCTGTTAGCCTGTGGAACAGTAGAGCATCTCTAGCATCACTGAATGTCTCTTTGCCAAGTTCCAGGAATAGAAGAACAGCTACCAAGAAAGGTCGTTTTCCTGATATTCCAACTTGCACAGTGAAATGTAAGGCATTTGAAAAATAAGTCTGGGAACTTGGCTAGTGCTCCTTGGGGATTACCCATCCATTACCCATTCCCTCTTTTCACAGACCAAATGGCAGAACTCAAATGGGAAGGTTTCATGAGAAGAACAAGTTCCCTCACTAGTTTTATACTTCTCCATCATGGAAGAGTAACACCAAATTCAAATGGTGCATGATACCAGATAATCTTCTGCCATCTTCCTCCCATGCATATGGCCAACAGATACTAACTTATGCACACATGAAGAGGAGAGTGTCTTCCATATTGTGGTACTGTTGTGTCATCAGCCCCCTCAGACCAAAGGAAGATACTACTTAACAAGGCACATTGGAACTCCTGAACTGCTGCTGCCTCAACCGTGGTGGGATGCTAAAGGGCATAATGTGAGACTAAATTTCAGGTCTAATTGCTACCCAGAGAACCAGGAATTCAGTTTTGTAAAAAATAACATGAAGATGACCCATAAACTGAATCAGTAAAGTTAGCCAGTTAGCCTTATGATCAGACTTCAGTGTCTCAGTGGCACCATCAGGTTTGGTTACTCCAGGCACTCAGAATCAAGGTCCTGAATTTTATTCCCTTACTGGTATTTCTCTGCTATGTTTAACCATCCTCCCATTAGGATTAAACTGATATTCATTTTTCTTGGGAGCTAATTTTTTTTGACCCATGCAAACAATTAATAGTTATTCCTAGAGCTGGTGTAATGTCTTGCATACAGCTGCCTTTGATTACCATGTTTCTGAGACCCCCTTATTATTTTGCCTCCTATATGATGTTATAGTCACAGATAGCAGAGCAGAAACTTTGCAAGGCTGAAAGAACAGAGTGGAAACAGTTGTCAGAAGCTGGAAGCTTCAGTCCTGTTGCATGGTTGCTGCCTGCTGGCCCCTGACTCATGCGGGGCAGGAGCTGGAGTTCAGTGACAGCAAAGTGTGCGGGACTTTCTGCTGATGAATCTGGAGTCCTGGTGGCCACTAGCATTACTCCTGAGTGTAAACCACTCAGCTTTTCTTTTTTCCATATATACTAGATGATTGCGTGGGGTTGTGGGTCTAACACACCAAGTCAAGTGGCCGTGGAGGGGCAGAGCTCACTGGGATGTGTTTGATGCCTGTGAGATTGGGGCATTATTTTGGAGCAAGCATTTGGGCATTCTCTTGCACAGGTTTGGAGGAGCCTTGCTTACTTGCAAGGTTGCCATGAGACACACTGACTTGGTATGCTTCATCTTCAAGTGAAGAAAGAGAAATAAGTAAGAAAATGGGCCTGCATTTCTTGGGGTGAGTGATGAACCAGCTAATGCTGCCTGGAGCAATGTCTGCCTTGGGTCAAGTGGTGCATAGCTACAGATCATGGGTAGCATCTACCAGTAATCCCACAGCTGCATGCTCTCTAGAGAAAGAAACTTACTGAGAAGTTAAAATACATGCATTTCATTCCTAAAGCAAGGTTTTTGTTTGCTTCAGATATGTTGCATGGAGATTATTTAAGTACAGCATTTCAGATCTAGTTCTGCAAAAAGGCTTACCTTTATGGGTTGCATTGAAATAAACAAATATTCCAATCTTTGCAGAATTGATATTCTCAGTAGAGCTGGCTGGATAATTTTCTGTTGCAACAGTCTTCAAATGGTTCAATGGCTGCCAAAACTTAACAAAAATAGTTTAAGGAAAGACACTTTTTCATTCTGAAACAAAAAATAGGAAAATGTTGAGGAAAAGGATTTTTTTTTCCATTTTCCTATGAAATTTTCATAAGAAAACAAATAATTTCCTGAATAGTTCCAGCTTTGAATAGTTTCTTTAACTGTCTTGGTTTATTGAGATGAGAGTACAGCAAGGTTTTTGGTTTCTTTCTTTTTTCTTCAACGAGGCACATGTTCACAGAGATTAACTACGAAAAATGATACAGAGATACTCTGGTACATGCACAGGTTTGGCAGATGCAACTTTAGCCACTAAAGAGCTAAAAACTACAAAGCAGTTTTGTCAACTATAGAAAGCCAAATACATATTTCAAAAAATCAGGTATTTTAAGCTTATATAGGCTAGCACACTGCTGTTAATTTTGACTTCAAGAGTGTAGCCTAGCTTTTAAAATGGTCATCTTAGGTTCTCCAGTGCGTCAGCAGCTGCAGATACGAGTAGCTTTGCACATACAGTTTCCTTGGTAATACCTACTCAGCGCTGAAGCACAACCTTTGGTTTTGCTTTGTCCCCTGCCTGCTTTCCACCCACATGACTGCACACACAGGACACATCACGGAGGCCACGGAAGGGCCACCTGCGGTGTGTCCCTCTTGGATGGGCTTTCTGGAAATACTTGTGTGTTTCGAGTCACCCTGCTGTGGGATTTGAATCTTTTTGCTCTACCTATACTGTCTTTTATGTGTTTCAGAACAGGGGCAATTTCTTTCTCTGCAGCAGATTCAGCATCACAGATTTTACCAGGGGCCTCTAGGTGCTACCAAACTGCAGATATTAAGAACAGTTTGTAGGCCTGGGCACCAAAGTTTCTTGCAACACTTATTTATTACCAGTCTCATATAACTCATTCATGGTAAACAATGCAGGTTTTATTATGTGTAAGTAATAGGAGACCTTTGCTTTTTCCACTAACAAACATGCCATGGGTAATTATTCCTGTATTAAAACGACATGTGGACATATTTGCGACATGCAACAGTTCTATTTCTTTGAAGAGAAGTATTATTCTAAACAAGGTTAGCCACCATTTATTTTGAGGGGCTCTTGCATTTCTGTGTTTGAAGCGCTTTGCGGCTTTCCTTGTCTATTTGATAATCATTAACATGTTCCGTCGTTAACCTTCAAGCAGCTTTGCTTGAAACTTTATATGCGTCTTTTCAAACATTCGTCTTGCATTGCAGACTGTGGTTTGCTGGGGCTGTTTTTATGATCACTGGTGGTAAAATCAGGAAGATGAAAAATGGGTGTGTATTGAAGAGCAGCATATCCAGCATTCTAAGTCTTAAATTAGGGTGATGAGCATAAACATTGCAAACAGCGCTTTTTCAACTCAAGTGCAATTATATTTGAAATTACCTACAATTACCAGTAACCATCTCAAAGCTAGAAATTAACTTTGTAGGCTCTCCTCCAGATGGATCAGCTGTTAAACGTGCTGTCTCATGCAGCTGAATGGAGGGGAGGAAAAAGGGTGAGGAAGCATCTGAATGGCAACTATGCTGTCTTCTAGCTGAGGCAGAGCTTGTGCTGCCTGTCATGTGCTTTCACTTTGAAATAAACCCACGCCACTTTTTGCGGCACAGTTTGGGAAAGTGTGGCTTTGCTCATCCCATTGGACTTTGACCCTAGAAGCCAGTGCAGAAAGTGACCCTTTATTTTTGCTGTGAAAACTGGCGGAAAGACTCATCCACTTTACTGTGTAAGGCTGCATGAGGAGAGTGGGGAGAGTCAGGCCCTGGCTGCTCCTCTGGACCCACTCACGACCAATCCTGCTGTTACAAGATAGAAGCAAAGCTGTTCTGTGACACCTAGGGTTGCTGGGGAGATGACTCTATCTTTCCAAATGGGAGCCCCATCCATCCCTCCACACCCCATATTTCTGTGCAATTTGTGGAATCCAATGTCCAGAGGTGAATTAATATGAACAGCTACCAGAGAAATGAACACATTGCACTGACTCCCATGGTAGTGCATGGGTCTAGCTGGGCGACCTCCCTTCCTACTTGGAGCTTGGTGATCTGTGCCTGTAGAGAGCAGGCTGTCCCTGTCTCCTTCCCCTGGGTCAACCATGAGCTAAAAGGTTGTATTTATGGCAGATCCACTTAACTGCCTGACCAGCTATAAAGTAATATTTTCTAATTCCTGCTCTGCTTGATGATTTCCGGCTGTTATTTCTTAAACTGATCTTCATAATTCATTTAGCTAACTCTATACCAATTTCTTCCATAACCACTGTGGCCAAAGAAATTCAAGACTCTTCTCCCTCTTCTTCCAGAATCAGTCAGTGCACAAGGATGTTGCCATGGCTCCATGGCTGCAGTGGACCTCACTGATTTTCAGCCGGTGGAGCTGAGGGAGGTATTTTGCCCAAAGCATCTCAGAAATGCTTGTGATTTCAGATTCCAACATGACTGTGAGCTGAGGAATGAGAACGTGCCAGGAGTGTCAGTGACAGCTTTAGAAACGGATTGTTTGCATAAACTTGAAAACAGTACAAGCATAAATGTATTTCCTTTGTTTAGCTTTTCACTCTTGTTTACTCGTCTTTGCTTCTAAAAGGCTTTCCAAGTAAACTCTGCAAATCATTAAGTTTCATAGGCATTAATGGGGGCTGGGACTTCTGGGATCACTCCTCGGCCCTGCTGTCCAGGATCTGAGGCATGGGGCAGGGCTGTAAGGCTCTGATCCACAAGCCATTGGAACCAGCGGGAAGATTTTTGCTAACTTTGCCTTGGAAACTTCGTGCCTTTGGGGTTTCATTGGTTCCCCATGGACAGCATACATTTCCTTGACGCTGCGATGTGACGTCTCTGAAGCTATGTGAGTTTCAGGCCCTCTTTCATGTGCTTCGGTGGTGTGGGCAATGCAGAAAAGTGATCTGGAACATCAGACAAGGTCAGATTTCCTCAATGCAGCTGATGAAATTGGAGGCTACTATGGACTCTAGTGCTCTTTGCTAGAGAAAAACTACTTAGACTGGGGGTTTTTGAGGGAAACAACTGTTTTTCAGTTCCACGTTTCACAACACCAGCGCTAGTTTTTGTCCACTGGGGAGGAGGGAAGGAGCTTCAACTATGCAGCAAATGAAAATCTAGGTCTCCAGTTGCCTTTCCTAATAATTCTTCCTTCCCTACATTTATGTAGTCAGACACTTTATTAAACCTATGCATGTACCTCTGTGCTGTCCTTGTTCTGCATAGATTTAAACTGTACGCGCGTGTTGGTAGATGACTTTTTAAATAGCTTCTGAAACTACCAGCTTTCTCCTTGCCTCTTACAGTATCTCTATATGGCTACAAACCTTATGGCTTAGCACTGCAGCGAAAACTGTCAGAAGGCTCAGCTTCACTCTTCAGGATTCCATGCTAGCACTGGGGTGTTCATAGGATTTCTACAGCTCTGGTGTGCTGGACATGACTTGCTCAGGAAAAAGATCTACTCTTGCAGTTGAGGCTCTGAACCAACATGTGCATGAGCAAAAGCAACATTGGAATTCCAGAAGGATACTGGACAAGTTACTGAAGCCCAAATCTGCAGAGAATACTTTGTAGCTTGATTCCTGTTGAAATAAATAGGAATGAAGTGTCTGAACATCTTTGTGAATGTGAGCCCTTGCATATTCTGAAATGAAAATTTTGTCAGCTTCCTACATACCTAGTTTATTTAGACTAAAAATTTGTGAACTGAAGAACTGTTTCCTCAGTGCATATGAGTGGAACCTGGCATGAACTTTGTTGCTGCCAAGTCCTCCGAGTACTACCACATGTCAGATACGTCACAGAGACTGTCAAATGAGCAGGATTCTGCAATGTGACAAGTTACACCTGCATTCTGGTCACTGTTTTTAGCCTGATTTCCTAAGGGGAAAGAAAGATTTATGTAGTCATGCTCTGTGTGACTGTTTCGGTCCTTAACCCTGCTTTTTTGTCCCCATCACTTTCTACTCACAACCCAATTTCACCCAAATCTGAGGAAGTCTCACTTTTAACAGGCTTTATGCAAATATATGGCCAGGCATTGGAGAGAGACATAATTACTCCTCCTAGCACAGGGAAAGCTAAGATCAACCACTGTTAGACATCAGAAAATGGAAGAGAGTAGGAAATGGTTAGAACACAGTGTAAGGCAAGTGGGTAGTGGAGAATCCACCCTTCAGTTTAAGAGACAATTTAATGTGGATGCTCTAGTGTTTAGCATGATGCAAAGTGCATGATGTTTTCCACTCTGAGGATTTTTTCTGACTCTGAGCATCAGTCTGGGGATCTCCAGACACATTAGGTCAAGCAATTTCTTGCAGAAGTGACTCTAGCAAGGTCAGGCTAATGACAAGTCTGTGAGATTGCTTGTGTCAATAGTTGCCCAACATTGTGTAAACCCTTGTCTTCAGCAAATGAATACTCCTACCTGCCCCATGTCCTATTTGAGGAGCTATGAGTAATCACCATTGTTCTGTCTTGCAGGAAATCAGTATCTGATGTCAACATCTTATTTTCTGAAACTGTCTTTTACATCAAAACAAACCCTGAAGTCTTCTGACACAGGCTTCATTTGATACCACACACCTCATAGAACAATATGTGGTTATTACTTTTCCTTTCTCTTCTAAAGGCTGCAGGGGTACCAACGGTCCATTTCTTGGACACAATCCTTGGAGGAGAATGTTAACCCAGTGCCTTCAGTAAGCAAGGAGGATTTTACACATCTATAATGTACATGGTTACCCTGGATCTTTTCCTTGTCTCCCAAACTAGAGAGCTGGGGGTAAGTGAGATATTGAGCAATATTCAGACTTTAGTGAGCCTCTGACCTTGTCAGAGATGTATTAACACTGTCAGGTGCATAAAATTGTTTGGCATAACAGTGTGGTTATTGTAGCTTTTCCTAATCCTGCCTCCTTTACCTTTCTGTAAGCCAGTACCACCATCTCTCTGAAAGCTCTACACCAGCTGCTTGTTCTCTGCAACACTGGATGAAGCTTTTCCAGGGCTCTATGCTGAATCAACTAGTGGTCGTATTGGGGCAGCCTAAGAAGCAAGGAAAGCCCTTCTTACTCTCCAAGATTGCCGTCTTCTGTGCTAGATTACAGCTGCAAAGAGAAAAGCTGCTTCTAAGCTTGGATTGTGCATATGATAGTAAAAAGCTCAGTTGCTATCATTGCTCATGAAGGATGACTAATGTGAAACTACTTCTCTTGAGCTGCCTGGTAGGTCTGCATTTCAGCTTTGTTCAGTAAAGCACTTAAGCATGTGCTTAAAATTAAGTGTGCTGCTGACTGGAGGCCTTGGACAATAAATATGCTACTGGAAAAGTATCTGGACCATACATTTATTAGTCTGTCTAAAAGCCCTGTTATTTCTTCTTCAGTTCTGAAGTAAATCACATCTTTCAAAAGCCACAATTGTGGGTAAATGTCTGATTTTGATAGGCGCTGCATATTGCAGCTCTTGCTTATTTTAACTAAACTTACAGATACTCACTACATACACAAATGGGACACAGCTTGGCTCCTTCCAGTGGTTTGGTGTTTTTTGAGAAATCCCTCTTTGAACTACCCATCTGCAGGCTTTTTCTTTTTTCTGTCTGTGTGGCCATCCTGCAATTACCTGCGAGTTTATGATCCTTCTCTGGAGAGCAAGTTGGTTGGACAGTCTGATGATAAAGAAAGATGGGGGTGATAAAATAGGGCAGAGTATGATATCAGTTACATGTGTCACATGAGTGTCACTCCAGATTTACATTATTGCAATTTTGCTCTGGATCCAGCTTGAAGATTTGCTATAAATGGCCTTTTTAATAATTCTGGAATTTAGTCTGTTGAATAAAAACATACTATTGAGGGTTTGGGGACTTTGAGCAGCTCATTGGGAAAGTAAATGGAAAGTAAACCTGTGGGAGTGGGAGGAAGAAACTAAAACATGTTTCTAAAGAGTTTATAGCTAGCAAGCTCTTGCCTTAACCCCTGGTTTGATGCTGGGCAACAGTAAACAATGAAGAAGCTATACTTCCCCCTGAAATTAATTGACCATGCAAAGAAAGGCTGTAATTCCCTAAAGTGGAAAGATTTTGGGAACTTGCTTGAAATGTTGTGAAAGGGCAAGGGAAGTTCAGGAGAGTGCTTAAGCCCTCTTGGAAAACTGGGTTTCTTTGTGGTGGAGGGAGAGCAGATCTCCAAAGCATTGTTTTCTTCTGAGGTGCTTATTCATAAAAACCATCTCTGATTATCCCCATGCAAGGTCAAATGTTCCGTTCTGTGGAACCCCTCAAAAATAAGCAAGTAGAGAGATGAATTCGAGAGCTGAAGTGAACATGCACTAGTAATCAACATGAATCAATGGCATTGCCCAAATCTGAAGTCAGTGTAGAGTTGGGCCTTCAATCAGCTATTTTTAGCAGGCAGTAGTGCAAAAGCACAATCAGTCTATATTTACATCAGATAATATTTGTGTTTAGTGTGTAATTACCATCGACCCTCTTTACACATATAATTAACAGTTTGACATCACATCCCACTGGGTTGACATCTGTAGAATTCAAAAAGGGCTCAGGATCTCCAAAGAGTGTTTTTGTTTCAGGTTAGATGTGGTCTGATTGTCTAAATTAAAGACATGTCAAACCACATGAAAAGTTCAGGACAGAAGGTAACCACACAGGACGTGGCATGCGGGCCAGGTAATCACAGTGGTGGAAAGAATGGCCACACTTGCAAAGAGCCTACTCCTCTTTGGGGAAAAAAATGCTCCTTTTTGGTTTTAGTAGGAAATAAAAATTAGTAAATGCAACCCGTGGCTGCAAGGAAGCACAAATAAAGCAAACCAGATGTTCATTAGCTAATCACTTGCAATTTTTCCCCCTCTTGTTCTTCATGGAGGAAAAGAAAATTGAGCATGTGGGAACTTGCCTGTTGAGAAAACATTTGGATCTTCAGTCATTTATCTGTTTCACCTCTGACTCGGTTCAGGCCTCCATTAAAAGGCAGGCAGGGTGCTATCAGAAAGAAAGGTCAGCGGGGATCACTGAAGATGCTTTTCAGCTGGGGCAACCCTTGGGGCTATCCTTGCTTTTGTGGGCACAGAGAATCAGTTAAAAACAAAACAGAAAATCAAACAAAAATCCAGTGAGTGCAGCGGAGCTTTGAACTACATCACTTGTGTTTGTCTTATTCCTAAATTACAGCGTCGTTTTCATACAGTGCTCATTATTATCACATACATACATCAGGAAGTGTGTTTTTTACAGTAAATACCAATGAATCCCAAATGGCAAGCTGCTTTTTTTCCCAGTGTTATCAAAGGAAAGTAGCATAACCTTTATTCCCTTCGGACTGATGTAATTTTCCTCCCTGCATAAGATGAGAAAAAATAGGTACAAGTTTGTACTGCAGTTGGTGGATTTTATCAATAATAAAATGTCAGTGCACAAAGCCATCTATTTGCATGAGCACCAAACCACATGCCTCTCTGTAACAGTGTTACTGCATTAGGCAAAATTACAGTAACTCAGCCAACACCTTTTTCATTACTGGTACTTGCTCCATGCTTTAATAACATTAATTTAACAGTGTTAATTTTAATGTACGATGACATAGTGGTTCCTAGGAACCTGGCACTACACCATAGGGTGGGCGGGTGTAGGATCTTGCCTACGAACAAGTTCAACCGTCCTCATAGTCACTTAGTTGTCATACAAAAACTGGTTCACTGTGAACTAGTTTACTTGGGAGCATCCATCTGGGAGAGCTCGAACAGCCTTTCTCTGTAAGGGTGAGGTTGTATTCGGGTTTTATTTTCCTTTCATGCCTGTAGCACTGAAGTTCATGGTCATTGTGCTCCTATGGGAAACGAGCTCCAAGCCACGTGCCAGCTGGCAGGAGACTGATTCTGTACGGGGATCTCTGTTGAGGGCAGCAAACCTGTGGTTCCTTCAAGAGAAGTCATGGTCAGAGTGATGTGGCATCCTGAATAATTGTGCAAGTCTAGGGAAGATTTACTGAAAACCTGACAGCTTTCTTGGATTAGATAGCTGGGCTTTCCAGGCAAGAGGAATACAATAGGTCCTATATTTGGACATCAGCAAATTGTTTAATGTTGTGCTGTTTGCATGTTTATCATATAAACTGGAGATTAGAATGAGTACTGTTAAGACATTTGAAGAACTGGGCAACAGCAAGTAGCGTTAAAAGGGAAAGTATCTGTCTGGGTACATGAGTGGAGTTCTTCAAGGATTCATCTTGGGGACGGATCTCATTTAACACATTCATGAATGACCTTGGCAAAAAACATAGCATGTTGCTGAAGTCTGCTGATGACACAGACTTGGGAGGCGTGCCATACAGAAAGAGCTGTATGACCTTGAAGACTGGAGTAATAGAAATGAGATGGAATCCAGTAGTGCAAAATGCAAAGTCATGAGTTTAGGGAGTAATAACAATTTCCACTATAAGCTAGAGACTTGTCTGCTGTAGATGACTGGATAGCTCAGTCACAGGGTGGGCTCTGAAAAAGGTGCATACAACTTCAAATACACTCCAGGAGGTGTTTCTTCCAGAAGAAAGTAGGTATGCCATTTCCCAGGAACTGGAGAAGCCTCATGTGGCATCTTATGGGCAATTCTGATTCTAGATTTCTTGAGGTATAAGTTTGACCTGGACTGTGTAGCAAAAAGGATGGTGAAAATGCTGGGAGGAAGGAAAGCTTGTCCTTTGCAAGAATGAATGCTAAGATTTTAGCCTAGACAAACGAAAACTGAGAAGAAGTGTTGTGGCTGTACATCTACACAGCAGAATGTTAAACATCAGAAAGGAAAATTAGCTATGTAAGTTAAAGAACACAAGTCAAATTGGGTACAAATTAGTCTGAATCTCAAATGAGAGGAAGGTCTGTGACTACGCAGAACAGGGAGGCTCTGAAACAACCTTCCAGCAGGAGCTGGGGACAAATAACATCTTGTTATGAGAACAAGCTTGGCATGTTTGTGGAAAGGATTATAACACCTGGGCTTAAAGGATATAGACTTTGGAGGCTGCTTCCTGGGGAGTGCTGAACCTTGCATGACTTAGCACTCAGTATTATTTAGACCACTGGTCATATCAGAAGTCTTTTCATGGCTAGTAATTTCCTTACCTGGACAGGGCTCTGTTTTCAAGGGGCTAACATCGTATTTGGAAGGGGCAATAAGCCAGTCATGTCTCAGAGTGCTTTAATATTTACTTAGGCTTGTATAGTTAGAGGTTGGTGGGAATCAGATGTTTTATGTTTTGACTCCCTGAGCATGTATGTGATTAATCTGGTAAATGGATACTGCACTTGATCCTGTGGTTTCTGTGTGTTGATTCCAAGTGTGGTGTGTCTTTTGGGTGTTCGAATTGGTTTATGTTCCTGGGTGTCTACCTGACCTGATTAATACTCCCAGGTTAAAGCAAATGCAAACAGAAACCACAAAGGAAGCTTGGCCAAAAACTGCATATTGCACAGCGTATAACTGTCTGTCATTGCCTTCATCAGATAAGCAGGAAATAAAGTATATTAACCCAGCAACGGTCAGGGAGTACAGTTCTTAGTCTTGTGACTGGTGGCTAAAAATTAAGTATTTAGGTCTGAAGAAGTGGTAATAGATAGACTTGAGTGTTGTTACTTTCAACTGCTAGGCAAAACCATCTCCTTGTCTTTGTTGCACCCCTGAACAAGCTTCCTGTGGGACTCTGAGGGACCTTTTATCCTTCCCTTAAAAGCAGAACGTTCTACTCCAGAAGTGAGAAACTGTGGCTTAAACAAACCTAGCTATCCTCTAAACCGAATTTCCCAAGACAGGTCAAAAACCCCCTATGTACTGTTCAAAATACGAACTGAAAAGAAACTGAGATGTCAGTGAAATCCTGGCTATGGAAGAGCTAGCAGGAATGTCTCCAGGCATGCCTAGAGGGGTGAATTTCACAGGTGCTTTTGAAACGTTGTCTTTTCTCTTCAAAAGGGAGGAAAATAAATTAGAAGGAGTTAGAAATGGTTTCAGAATAAGAGATTTCTGTCCCTGCATGTAGCCTGATGCACTGAACCCCATGCAGCTTCAGCAGGTGCTGGGAACAGAAACCTCCAGCTGGAAAGGTGGGCTCATTTTACTGCTATGACTCAGTCTAACAAAGTATGACACGAGCTTATCTTGAATCAGCAAACACTTGAATCTACTTTGCTAAATACTGGCCCAAAGCAATTCCTAAAAACTCTTTCCTTTCAATCAGCCTACCCTTTGACTTGCAAACTGTCGCCTCCTTGGAGCTGCTTAGGTTGTGTGGTATTTTCTGGTACCTTGCAGTGTCCTGCAGTACTGTGTTTAGGAACTTGTGTAAATTCTGATTCAGTATTACACTTTTGAAGTCCTAAACTGTGGACATTTCTATAGTAGCCCAGCACATCTGGCCATGTTTAATAACCCTAGGGAAGGCATGTCAGTTTAACACCCTGGTGTCTCCTCCTTTGCTTTGCTAACCAAAGTGTGGAGCTCTACAAAAATATTTGAAGGCATAGTTGATGCAAAGAGCAAAATTTGTGTAATGTGAAGTAAGGAAGAAGCCCAAGACAAGCTGAAGAAGGCTTTTTGGCCTACAGCTTTCCTCTCAGTTGATCTGCCGTACAGTGAGTACTTATCATTCCTGTGGAGATGGGCAAACACTTCCTTCTGTACATGATAATTGCCATGGTTTAACAGGTACTCTACACTATGTTCCTTTCAGTGTATATGAAATGGAGACTGAGCAAAGTGGATTAAGTAGTGAATCAAGTTGGAAGTTTTCATTAGGCACAACTCATGGCAGAAGGACTGGGTGAAAAGAAGCAGCTGAAAATAATAAATGTGAATTTTCCAGTAATTTGGCATTGCCTTCCTTGCAGGGAAGTGAGCCCAACCTGTCCAGCCATAGCTGTCTGTGAGCAGAGTCAAAGGTTTTCAGCTCTTCCTTTATAGTCTTTCATGAGTGAAGGTCCCACATCATCTCTAGGTGCTACAGGAGCTGCCATTTAAAAAATGCTGCTAATTAAGAAGATGCCTGCACGTCCCTGGTGAGGGAGAGCTCACAAAGACCTGTTGTCCCTACAGGATCAGCTCATCTAGCCTGTAAAGCTTCTTCATTGTTGAGAAGCCATCCCTCCCTTCCAAGAGCGTAGCTGAGGATACGGAGAAGAAACTGTGATGAAGTCATGGCACTCTGATTCCCTGGCTAAGGAGGTATGTAAGGAAGAAGGCTTTTGCTGTGCTAAAGAGACCAGAATTTACTGGGCTGCTGAAGCAGAGAGGGGCAGTATATCTACTGCTCTCTTTGCCCTGGGTGTGTTGGCTTTTCCTACAGGTTTTGATTGCACCCTTCATTAAAAGAGCCATTCCTCCCTCCAAATTAGGTGGAATCCAGCACTGAAAGAATCCAGCCCAAGTCCCAGTTTATTTCTCTATAAAACATCTGTATTGTTCTTCCAGGATGGCTCTGCCAAATGAGTCCCCAATAAACCCAAAACCTGGCAATAGACAAAACGCTAAAAAGCGCCTTTTTAATATGGAAAAGTATCCTGCAGTGTTGCAATCTTCCAGTGGAGACCACCCCCTACCCCTGAGAAACGCAGAATAGCACCAGGCCCACAATTTGCCTGGGGTAAAGCAACAGAGCTGGGCCTGTGCTGATTTACTCCAGCCGGAGGAGCTGGCCTATAGTTTCTCAGGATTTTTTTTCTTTTGTTTCTTTTTTTTTTTCTAAAGATCCTTAACTTCTTCCTTTTTTTTTCCCTGTGTATAGAAGCTTTGCAAGTTCCTTCTTTTATTGTTAGCTCATTTGGCAGGAGCAGCCAAGCAACAGAAGTGTTTTATTTGGAAATAGTTGAGGGAGAAGTCGACAATGTCCGAGCTCTATTCTGATTGCATGAGCTCTGGGAGGTTTTCACCTCTGCTTCCAGGCTGCACCAGGCTGGGATTATCTCATTTGATTTCATTGGATCTGTGTACAGTTAAGAAGTGGGGAAAATTAAAGGTTAGTGAAGTTTGCCTTTGTGTCACACTAGAAGCTTTTAGTTACTTAAGTGTAAACTGCTCACTCTCCTTCTCTGTAGACTGAAATATCATGCAATGTTCACGTTAGCTGATTTGAAAGCAAAATATGACTTATACAGCTTATATTCCATTGCAGAAGAGATCTTGGGAAAGAAACAGGAGAAGTGCCTATATTGGCTAAAGTGGGGGAAATGTAGAGTGTGAAAGGCACTGGTGGCTGAATCTCCTCCATCTGAGTATTGCACTTAGAATCTCTCACTCTTTTATGGCCAGCTATAATACATGCTATTATTTTGATCTATGATGTTGCCTATGTCTGTTGATTTCTTTCCAGATCTTTAAGGCCACCTTCACAAAAGCTCCACTCAGCAGGGATTAAAGGCTCCACTCAGCAAAGACTCAAAATAAAGCAGAAACAGTGCATTAATGCAGGAAGATCTTTTCTCTTTTCTGCCATGCTTGAGGCTCTTGTGAATTGGTTGGGATCTGTCCCGTTTTGTGCAGCGCTAAGTGCACCCATGAGCTGAGGTTTGTCTTTCCTGATGTGCTCTGCAGGGCTCATCCAAAATAGCTCAGGGCCAGATTTCTAAGAATTCAGCACCCACAGACAGGGCCAAGTAAGGAAGTCAGGAGCGATCTTAATGTAATGAGTAGGTAATGACTTGTGGCATGGGGAGTAGCTGTGTATCTGTGTATGTTTATGTGGGTGTAAAATGATTCACCCAAGGCCAAGGAGGCCCTTAGTGTCAGCACCAAGATTAGCCTTTCAGAGTATGGTTTCAAGAACTCAGAAGTATGGCCTGGGAGCAGATTTTCAGCCCTTCATTTTCCCACCAGGACAGTTGTGATGAATCTTTCAGTGCATGGTGCACAAGGGCATGCTGAGCTCTTCTGAAAATATGGCCTCTCCTTGTTGTGTCTCAGTGAAAATGGGGGTACTCAGGGAAGCACATCCTCTAAGTGCTGAGCTGTTAAGAAGCCAGGCTCGACCCTGATAGCCTCACTGACCTGGGGCTGGATATGGAGTCTCTATGCACCTTCAAAGCTTCACAGCTGCAGTCTGGCAAAAGGTTTCCTACTTAACTGATGAGTTAATAGAGTTAATTAATGATGCTTCTAAGACAATGTGAGGATAGAAAATGATATTTAGCAGATAAATATTACTAGGGCCCTGTGGGCAATTGAAATGTGCTATTCCCTGCAGAGACTGACTCGTGTCATTACTACAGTGTCATTAATGTAGAGCTGATTAGATGACTGTCGAATGCTTTTGCACCACCATGAAACCAATACTTGTCATCAGACAGTGCACTTTCAGCTGCTGGGTTCTCTATAGCCAGTTACTCCCTAGATCAGGGATTGGTCCTCTAGAATTGCAAAAGTCTTTTATAAATAGTGAGTTGATTTTATTTTGTAAATGTTACTTTTAGCCTTCAGCACATGTTCAGGCCATCTCCTAAAATGTGTTTCATTTAAAACCATAAGTACCACTGATTTTTTTCCTTAAAGTGAAAGTGCTGGATAGAGTGGCACATCAGGAGTTTGGGTTTCACATAAGATCAGGGAAGATCTGCAGTAAAATCACAAGAGTTGTCAACAGAGGGGATTTGTTTCTGAAAGGGCCAGCACAGCTCAATGCACAGACGTTCCAGAGGGCAGCTCCAGCTCTCCCAGTGCCACGGAAAGGATGCAAATTTATGGCTGCTGAGGATCTGCCACCATCTGGTGCATTGCTAGTCAGTTTTATTCCACATTTTGAGGACCAGTGAGAAGAAGTAACTGATGTGGTGCCTTGCTGGAGACACATGCCAGCTAGAGAGCACAGTGTTAATTGTCTCCCCAGAGAGCTTCCTTCTGCATAGTGGAGAGGAGGGAAAGCTGAACCCCCTTTCCTCCTGCTCTTCACTTTAGGGGTGGTACACAAAGGGAAGTCCTATAGCTTCTGTTTAACGCAACATCCAAATACAGAGGGAAACATTTCAGCAGGAAAAGCTGTGCCTTTGCCCCAGCTTTTGCATCCAAACAAGCACAGTCTATGCCTGCTGTATTGAGTCAGGCTTTCAGGTCACCTGGAAAAGAAAGTTGGCTTTGGAGACAAAGATCCTGGCTTTCTTTAGGGAGGGGTCCTTGAGACCCTGGGCATGGGGGATTCTCTCTATATTTTGAGGACAGGATGACTGCCATGCTTTTCTTCTGTGCTGTCCTGCTGAAATACCACATCACAGTGCTTCCTGGGGTCAACCCAACAGCATCCAGCCAGCCAGCACGCAGAAAGTGCAGCTTTTGGAAAAGTGAATATAATTTTAAAGTTGGCCTGAGAAGCCTCCATCTAGTTTTCAGGGTTCCAGAATGTTGTTTTATTAGGATTACAGTCTTGTTCTTCTTAGGTTTCAGCAGGCGTTTATGACTGTTACAACAGGAATGAAAAGCTGGGGCTGGAATCTGCATCGCTTCCTCCTGCCAGGCACAGGGTTCACGGTGGAGGCCAGACATATGTCTTTCTCCCACAGATGCTACTTTTTTTCTGGATGGGGAGGTGAGCTCTGTCCTCTCCCTTGAAGAGAGGGCTGGCAGCAGCTCTGAGATGAGATGTGGGGGCTGCACAGGGGGCCCATCTGCTGAAGGTAATTGCCCTGGTGATTCACATCATTCTCCTCTGCCCTTTACAAAGAGGAGAGACCAGGTCCTGGCGGGGCTGCAAGGAAGGTCATGTTTGTGTAGGATGCTGTAGGATGCCTTGTGCTGTTCCTGTCTCCTTTCTCTCATGCCCCATGGACACACTTTCCTGGAGTCTCTGAAGTTAGCAGAAGGGATTGGTAAGGGAGAGAGCTCTTCAGGGCCAAAACTATCTGTGCCTACAGATATTTTTCACTCTGTTTTTTTCCAGCCTGCACTATTCCAGACATTCACCTATCCATATTTCTCTTTCTGCAGGTCAAAACTTCTCCTCAAGGGCTCCTGAGCCTGAGAGGGATTCTCTGTCTCTGCAGAGTCCATGCTGTCTTAATGTGACAGGCACAGGCATGAAAGTAAGGGTAAAAACAGCTCCCACAAGTCCCATACTATCCTTTTAGGTCTTGTGGCTGTGCTGGTCTGGGAAGCTAAACCCCTCGCATTATCCCCAGAAATGAAGGAGTTCAGCCTGCCTGAATGGCCCAGCTTGGGGGGAAGAACTCAGCCCTCTTCTTGGGTAATTTCTGGCTACAGGACAGTTGGGCCCTCTGCACAGTAATAATTAGCAGACAGATCCTGCTGACTTGGGAAACTCATCTGAGGGTTTGCTTGTGTGTTTGTTGTTTTTATGAGAAGCTCCATATGCCTTTCAGATTTTGTTATTTTCAGAGAGCTGATGATCTGAGGAACAGAGTTGACATTGTTGGTTTTTTTCTTGGCCTGCTTTAAATAGCAGATGTAGATTGGTAGAAGGGCTACATGTCATTATACTAGTAGAATTTGATGAGTTTTATTGCAAAGACATTAGGGCAGCTCTCAATCCAGAGAGAAAAGAGAAGGCTTTGTACCTGGTGGGTACTGATCATCCACCAGTGCAGCCCTTCATGTGTTGGATCATATCCAAGAGGCAATATGGGAATTTCAACATGTAGCTTAAGTTTATGAGACTGCCTGCCTGAATGCATGTGTGTGTGAGCATGTGTGTAGTGGAACAAGGTTCTCTAGCACAAAACTTAGACCAAATCCAGTTTCATGAGTGGGACAAGACAGATCAAGCACCAGCTGAATATGATCCTCAGGGTCTGCCCCTATAGTTTAGACACTGTGTTTACGGCATACACAGTAACTGCCAATGCACATATTATATTATTTACTCTGAAACTCTGGATGACCTGGATTTTCCAAATCAGAACCTTCTTTTATGTCTTAAGATAACAATGCCTAGAAATTCATGCATTTGCTGATCTCTGTGGCAGTTCTAGTTCAATGCTGGCTTCTTCCTAGGGGATGGAAATCCTATCTAACATGTAGTGCATCTGATTGTTATTCGCAAATGTGTGCTCACTCAAGGTGTTTAAGAAACAGGCAGTAGAGTTTGAGCCACAACTTTATCATCAGGGAGCACAGATATTCAACTCTAAGTGTTTGCAAAGTCATGCTCCTTCTTTCAACACTCTGCTCTTTCTGCTGAATAGCCATATTTAGTGGTTTTTATCAGGTTTCCGAGATAAGTTTCTCTCCCTTTTGCTAGCAGAGCTCCCCATAAATGGGAGCCAGCGGCCTCATTTTAGAACTGTTTCTAACCTAATGAGGGCATAGCATCAGAATTTTGATGCTCCTTTTGGGGTCCAGTTTGTGAAACCTGCTACCATGATTCTTAGAATCCTATCCCTCCTTATTCCTGGTTACACTTGCCAGTATTAACATTTCATTTACTCCATCCCTGTTGTCCCCTGAGGTGACTCCTCCAAGTCTTTGCTCCACCAGATTTCACCAAGCCAGGCTGCTGTAGCTGATCTTTGCCTAGTTAGTCCTCCTGTATCCTGACCAGCCTTTTCGGCTGTTTTCCACTGTTATCTCACTTTGAATTAATCTCATTCAAATATGAATGAGCAGAGAAGTCTTGAGGAAGATGTCTTGTGTTCAGCAGTGCCCTATACATTGTCCATGACTATAGCAGGATGTTTTACTAGTCATATAGTCATCTTGTGGTTTGTATATAATTTCCTCAGGTATGATATTCTGATCTTCCTGTTATTGATAATGCCTTTGTACTCTGTGCCTCAGGCAATTCAGTTAGAAATACTTCTGCATTTTGCAGCAGTGCTGGTAAAGGCAGTGTTAAATGCAGTCATCCCACAGCTGATACTGAGAATTTGTCCAGTAACATCCCTTTAGTTCAGTTGTTCTGTCAGTACAACATGTTATCAATCATCTGCATTTTAGCCAATTTATCGTCCTCCCTACAACACTTGTCTTATCCCTATCTTCTACAGTTTAACTAGTAATTTTGTGTGGCAATATATTTGTATAGAGTAGCCTGGTACAAAAGCCTGATGTTGTTATACCCAGATTCAAGTTTTTTCCTATGTCACATTTTGCCACTGCTATCTTTATTTTTTATCCAATGTTTCTTCTGAAGCTTTGTATAATATTGACACTGGTGTGAGCCTGTGAGTGATCCTTAAATAAAGGATAAAGGCACTCAATTTTCTTTTTTCTAATTTATCAGTTTCAATATAATAAATCACTGGATTTGCAATTCCACGTGCAACTTCTTTCAGTATTTAGACCTGGATTGGCATTGCTTCTTCCCAACTCAAGCACATTTGGGATTGGGTGCACCCTCAGCAAGTTTGCTGATGACACCAACCTGTGTGGTTCGGTTGATACACTGGAGGGAAGGAATGCCATCCAGAGGGACCTTGACACACTTGGGAGGTGGGCTGATGCCAACCTCATGAAGTTTAACCATGACAAGCGCAAGGTCCTACATATGGGTCGGAGCAATCCCAGGCACAGCTACAGGTTGGGAGGAGATGAAATTCAGAGCAGCCCTGAGGAGAAGGACTTAGGGGTGTTGGTCAATGAGAAAATGAACATGAGCCGGCAATGTGCACTCGCAGCCCAGAAAGCCAACCGTATCCTGGGCTGCATCAGAAAGAGTGTGACCAGCAGAATGAGGGAGGTGATCCTGCGCTTCTACTCTGCTCTCGTGAGACCTCACTTTGAGTATTGTGTGCAGTTCTGGTGTCCTCAACATAAAAAGGACATGGAACTGTTGGAACAAGTCCAGAGGAGGGCCACGAGGATGATCAGGGGCTGGAGCACCTCCGCTATGAAGATAGGATGAGAGAGTTGGGACTGTTCAGCCTGGAGAAGAGAAGGTTGCGTGGAGACCTCATAGCAGCTTTCTAGTATCTGAAGGGGGCCTACAGGGATGCTGGGGAGGGACTCTTCATGAGGGACTGTACTGAGAGGACAAGGGTTCAAACTTAGGGGAAGTTTAGATTAGCTATGAGGAAGAAGTTCTTTACTGTAAGGGTGTTGAGGCACTGGAATGGTTTGCCCAGAGAAGTTGCGAATACTCCATCCCCGGTGGTGTTCAAAGACAGGTTGGACAGAATCTTGGGTGACATGGTTTAGTGTGAGGTGTCCCTGCTCATGGCAGAGGGGCTGGAACTAGATGATCTTAAGGTCCTTTCCAACCCTAGCTATTCTATGATTCTATGATTTGGTATTTAACTAAATACTAATGGGTGAGTAACTTCTATATTTCTCCTAGAGGGATCACTGCATGCTTTGTATAGTGGGATGTACCAAATGCAGCTAAAAAAGATGAAACTTTGTACAAACACAGCATTCAACTTCTGTCTTGACAGTACAGGCATGACTTAAGTAAGGGGCTCCCTGCAGTCAGGTAGCATCTCTGCAGCATGTTCACTGTCACTAGACTCATGTGTAGAGTTTTTGCTGGAACAGGCTCAGGTGTACACAAAATGGAAATAACACTGTTCTGTTAGCTCCATGTTTAGGGAAGGAAGCCTTTCACATTTCTGCTAAAGAAGCGTTTTAATGTCTGGGGGTTTCATATATTTCATGTCAAGTGTATGAAAAGTCTATTACCTTTCCAGGATACACTGCCTAAAGAAGACAAACCGATGTTAATTTGACATGACTGAAATAAGACCACATCTACATCAGACCTCTGTGGATGATAAAGTGTGATTTGTTGTGAAAGGAGTGACTCTGTCATGAACCAGCAGACAAATGGCTGAGATCCAGGGTAAGCCTTCTGAAGGCATGCAAAGGAGTCTATACACAGTCTGAATATACTGGATTTATCACAGAAAGGGAGGGCTGTTATCTCTAATTGTTGTAAATTTGTATGTTGGCTTAGTTTTTTTCAGGGGAGGAAAGCTCAAGGAACTAGATCTGAAGGAGATGATAACCTTCTCAGCTGAAGGAATGATGGCTTTCTAGAAAGGGTGAAAAATATCTAAACTTTTCCAGTTCTTAGTATCTTCTAAGCTAATTTCATGTGGAAGTGTGGCAGAGTGGCATGCTTGGAGCATGTCCCAGGCACCATGATTGGAGTCTCACATGATACTTCAGGTTATCAGCATCGCAAGAGACCCCCATCTCTGCCAGCAATGGCCCTAAACTGACAAACCCAGTTTTCCCTCAGCTTTTCTGGGTGCATTCTGTGAGGATGTTGTTTTCCTCACTGCATTTTTTTTTTCCCAATGAAACCAAAAAAAAAAAAGGTAATCCTCAAAGCGTGGAAGACAGCTTTAGATTGGAAGTGAAATTCAAATTTTGCTGTGCACTTTTTCATCTCTCTCTTTCTCTTCTAGAGCTACTCTTTGCAAGTCTTCTCCCCTGCCTGGGAAGTGGGGCTGTAGACCTCTGGCTCTCTGTAGTCACACCATTCAATTTTTACATAAGTGCAAGCAGAAATTTTACAAATGCTTGTAATTTGGTTGTATTTGGGGACATTTTCATGTGACAAGTGAGTAAAAGGTCTACTTTTTGTCAGGAGACTTCCTTGCTAGAAATATTTAAGCCCTTATTGCAAAGAATTAGGACACTAGGACGCTTCAAACTAAGAACACGGGTTGTTTGAGAAAACCCTTGTACAGTGTTTGTTCCTCAGATCTCCTCTGAAACAGGTGAGTCATTCCAGCTGCATAAAAATAGATTAGAAAAATCTTCCCCACACAGAAACCAACCCTAAGGCTCATGACTAACATGAGTTATCTCACCTGTATGCCTGGAGTAGGGCTACGTTTCAAATAACTAAAGCCATATTCTTACAATAGGAAGTGTTTAATTGTGTTTATAATAGACAGTAGTGCTACCTCTACCTTTAATAAAGCTTTTTTTCTACTAAAGCTTATTCACAGGCTTCATTCTGAGAATATATGTAAGTGTTGGCAGGATCAGTAACTGTAATGCAGTACGTTGCTATAAAACAAGTGAGAGAAATTCTGAGGTTTTGTTCCAGCAATCCTAGTGGAGGTGAAAATGGCAAATCTGTACCAAAAAATCCACACATTTTATTTTACCATTAGGAAATTTGCTGTAGAAAAGTAATTTTAAAAAGATCTGGAGGAAACGCCTACATTTTCTCCACTTTGTTAAGGTTTTACCACCTTTCTGCTTGATTTTAAAAGAGAAAAATCAGTAATTTAATGTGGTTTTTTTTCTACTTTTTTTTTTTTGGGGGGGGAAACAGTAATTAAAATACTATTTATCTATTTCACCTTTACTATTTGTGTTACTTTCTTAAGGAGAGGGTTAACGAGCAAAACTTTGGATTATAAATGTGACAAAAAAACCTTTAAAAAGAAAGATTAAAGGAAGTTAAAAATTTTAAGGCTTCTCAAAAGCACAGTGCTCTCTCTTATATGTGTTTTTTTAACATCACTTGCTCTTGGGGAGGAGTCACTTATTTAAAAAGAGAAAAGAAAATATTTCTAATCTCAAATTAAGATGCTTAAAATTTTATTTTCCCATAAATCTTTTCATTTTGAATTAAAAAAAAGCCATTTACCTTAAAAAAACTACTTTCAGATAAAAGAGTTGCCTTCAATAAATCCCAGATTTTCAATTAAGAAACTTCAAAGTTCACTTACTTTATGTATTTAAGGTGTAAAATACAGAGTAGTGGAATTGAGAGTGGCAAAAGTTGACCTAAAAAATTTGCTAGAATCTCTAGACTTTTCCTCCTAGGCTATTCAAATACATTGCTGAAATATAAAAGGAGAAGGATTGCTCTCAGCTCAGAGAAATGGGAGTGAAATGTGAATGGTGCCAGTGAGTGATTTTATAGAAGGTGCTGAACCTGCGTCATCTGTCTTCTGTTCAGATTTTAACAGGCTTCATGAAGTTGTATTTATGTATTTGCCTGTTGCTCTCCATCTTTGTTTCAAAAGCAAACCAAAGAGACTGAGATTAAGGCAGCCTCAATCAGGCCGAGGCAGATGTTTGCTGATCAAAGAGATGATTTTGGGATACTATGCTCTCTCTCCTGCCAGCTTCCCTTGTTATGGTCCCAATGAATGGGGGTTGCATTCTGGGCCCAGAGCCTTGAAGGAGGAGATGAATGTCCATTTTGCATATCCCATTTGTGTGCTAAATGGCTGTGGTATCTTAAACAGGGCTACAGTGGCAATTAAAATAATGAGATACATAAAAGACACCTGCTTTAAATAAATACAGTAAATCTGCCCAAAGCTCCTTGAATGGACTGGTATTCAGCGAGAGCCCTGAACCTGCATACATACCTATGCTTAACAACATAATCATTAAAGAACAGAAACCTTTCCTTCTAATCCCCCTCATACAGGACAACATGTGGATGTTAGCATATTTGGACTGCTTTGCATTCCTTCTTGCCTGCTTTTGAGAACATACTACATTTTAAAACTTGTTGGGTTCTTTCATGTTTTATTTGACCCTATGTAATTGCATTCCTGAAGGAATAACAGGCTCCCACAGTGATTTATACCCTGTATTAAATGTCAGTTTTGAAGAGACACAGTTAGTTTGGTTTAACCTCCTGCCTTCCTATGTAAGTTCAAAACTGAAGCGGAACTCAGGATCCAAGGGGAAAAGTAAAAAGATGAAAATGGACTTACAGGCAGCATGGAATGAGACATATATGCTCCTGGCCCTGCACCTTTAGAAGCCACTGGAATGAGATTCCATAAAGCCATTTCTATTTTTAACTGCAATTTGTATACTTCATTGCTGCCCTTGACCAGTCGAGAAGGCTGTAAATTAGCACTGCAAAACATTCTGCTTTCTTCAGGCAAACAACTGCAGTGTCTCTAACAATGGGCCAGAACATTTTTGCTGCAAAACCAACCAAATCAAGCAACAAACCAACCCCCAGTAGGTTTGGCATGTGTCCCAATAAGAAGGTCAGCAAAATAAATTGTCCTTGTAATTAAGAGTTGCTCCTTTGTTTTTATGTGTTTAACTGTGCATATATAGCAAAGCAGGATAGGTATGTTATTACTATTTTAAATATTTCATTCCCTTTGTAGATTTCCTTACGACACAGTTAACAACTTCTTAATCATATGTTATGACCTAATTATGGGGGATTCAGTTAAATAAATCTTGATGTAATAGTATATTCTTGATGTAATGGTCCTCTGATGGCTGCTTTTATGTGCATGTATGCATTTCAATGTAGACATGAATGCAGCCTAAGTTAGGATCTGACACATGACTGAAATGGTCATCATCTTTAGAATCATTGGTGAAACGAGTTACCAGGAGACTTCTTTTAAGCAAGAATATTGTTCATTAAAACGTATTGCCTGTACCCAGGAAATGAACATCCTAGTGACCACTTGCTTTAATGTGCAACTGTAATATTTCATTTCCCAGAAAGGAGATTAAGCTGGAGCTACTCCAAGGATTCTCTTTTCACACCAAAAGCAATAGATTTGATTCATAAAAGCTTTGCTCAGATTAGTTTTCCCTAAATATCTTTGGCAAAAGTATTTAAATTAATGCAAAGCTTTTGTAGGATCAGGCCAGGGGACCATTGGTAGTTGTTCTGATCTAGGAAAATGACTATAGTTTTTCAACTGAAGTAATCCAGGACATTTCTGTTGCCTTCTCCAGAGCCTCTGTTGGCCATCAGATGAATGATGAGTACAGCTCTGATCTGCTGTTTGCCAGGTGAGAAGGCTGACTGTGATCTTTCATTTTGAAGTGAAAAATGTAGGGGGTAACTTTTGCTTGGGTTTGGATTTACGTTGCCAAGGACAGGTATCTGAAAGTCATGGAATAAGTTGCCCTCTGGAAACGTGTATCTCTGTTGACTATTCAGGGAGCTAATATGACCTGATGCTTGCCTTTCAGGTAGATAGAGTTAGGTAAGATGAGTCCTACCATGTGGTGTGTGCACAGTATTGTGTGTCAGCTTCCTGACTTGTAGATGTGCTGCCAGATCCCTGTGTTTGTGCCTTTATGTGAGAGACTCTGGGATAGGACCCTCACTAGATAAATGTAGCTGGAAGACAAAAAATTTTATGGTAATTTGAGGGTAGAAGCCCATGGGTGCCATTAATATCTCTGATATACAGGATGAGCTTTGCCTTTCCTAACTTCAGATGGCAGGATGAGAGGTGCCCATCCCTGCACTTGTCACACTTTGTCATCAGTGGAGGGAAGAAGTCCTGACTAATAGAATTATTCCTATGTGACCAGTTCAAAGTCAAAGGAGCAAGTTTTGAATTTGAATGCCTGTGCTTCACGCCTGTGAGACTTGGTTTCCCAGCATTCACTAGGATCACCCACAGTAGCTGTCCAACTTCAGGATCATGAAGAGCCTATCCTAAACTGATTAGCACTTGCTCTCTGGTTTTTATTTTGCCATTTGTGCTACCTAGCCAGGATTCCACAGGCAGAGCATTGCCCATTCATGTATAAAATGAGAGCAGAGTTCAACTATGCCAGTTATAGAGTGGGAAAATGTGAAGACAAACTTGACTTAAGGTCCTCGCTCAGTGGGCTCTGGTTTAAACAGACCTGTGCACATGCACATTGCGCATGGCTGTTAACTTGGTTATTATGTGATTTGGGTGGTGGTGGTATAGAGTTTATATCCTGGGTATGAATCTGTCAGTCTCCCTGGCAGGTTTGATTCAAGAAGGAGGTTAACCAATAGCGGGAAAAGAATCTTAAACAGATGTGAGTAGAAAAAAATCAATTCCCCATCAGCAACAACATAACCACATGATTTTACCTGATTGCACCCAGACCTACAGCCAGTGCTTGTCTCGGTAATAACAATTAGGAATTAGAGAACTAAGTGAGGAATATCTCCTCGATATCTCCAGTCTTTTGGAAAATACTAGTATTTTCTAGCCACTCAAGACACTGAAAGCTAAACCAATACCAGCAGAGGGAGACAAACCCTCTTACCTGCCCAGCCCAGTCTAGTGAGACCTGTAGGACTTTGAGAAGCCAAAGTGGAAATCTGAAGGAAGAACATCTTTTGTGAAATGCTGTGTATGCCACTAATGCCTGCGCATGTGCAATAGCGTTAACTTAGGGATAAAGGAAGCTCTCTTAAAAACGGAATCTCTTGGTACCATACTAAATATCTCACTGACCTAAAGTGTTTTCATTTATTGTTGGTGGGTTGCACGTGCATATGGATGCATGTATGCATAATATACATTAAAAAAATGCAGCTATGCTAACAGTTTCAGAAATCAGTTTCAGATGAAAAGTCAGAACGTTTAAAAAAAGATTCACCCAAAAACCTTGCTTTATTCTGTTTGTTTTTTTGTTTGATTGTTTGTTTGGTTTTTTTTGTGGAGGTTAGACTGCCACTGGACTTGACGCAAGCAAAGCTGTAGGCTTGACTACTCTAAAACTGTGTTTTCTGATGAATGGAAGAGCTACTGGAAATATTGTGATGTATGTCCTCAAGTAAGAAAGAAGCCCAGAGTTCCACAGATAAGTTACTTTTAATGCCATTTGAAAATGAGTTGAAAGAAAATAAAAGAAACTGAATCACAAAAGCTTTCTTAAGGTGCAAATGCAGAAGATACTGGCTCAGGTTGGCTAATTTTGCTCTCCAGGTGACACAAAAAAGTCACAAGTAGATCCAGAAGCATTTTGCTTCCACTAGGTTTAGTGCTAAATGAAAATCTTTCCTTTGCTCTGCGTAGCCACAGCTCCTGTCTCAGAAAGAGTGGAAATGCAGGGAAGATGGAAAGATAGATGTGAAAATTATGTCTTCTGCTTTGCAGCGTATTTTTTAACCTTTCCATATTCCTTTAGGTTGTGATGTAGTCTTGAATTTATTGAGGCTGTAAGATTGAGATTTCTTTCACCACTGAATGATTGTATTTGCATTTATTTTACTGGTCATACAGGTTGTTTTTTCACTTCTCTGACTGTGTGTCTAAGACAATGATTGTCTTGAACCAGTGAATATGTGGTGAAGCATCCCCTTGTTTATGTATATTGGTTATTGCATATGATTATTGAGGGAGCAATTTTTTTTTTATGGCAAAGGATTGCGGGCAATGGCAGGAAGCTGCAATGCATTTTTTAAAAAGCAATTCTACTGTCCTTTGCATTGGAGGTGAACCATATGGATTGACCCAACTGATAAGAGCGGAGCTGGTGTTCAGACTCCAAACCCTGCATGGGCTATGGGACTGAGTTGCCTGCCTGGGGGAGAGTGACCTTGTCTGCCAAGGTTAAGCATCTGTGCATGCTCTCTGAATGTGTAATTTCATATGTGCCTCTTGCAAAACTCTCATTTTGAGCAGTGCATGCTGGGTGATGCGTACGGTTGTGGCTGTAAGACCCAAGGATCTGAGATGGAGGAAGCCCCCAAAGTCAGATGATGTTCATGCTGGCTGGGTTTGCCGGCACCACTTCCACGTAGGACAGGATCTACTCATCCGGAAGTCCCATATCTCTTAGCTGGAGGAAAGATTTGAATGGGGTGCAGGCATGGCATTTCGTAGTATGAACCGTAAGAGAAAATATGTGCAGGGGGAATAAAAAAAGTGTTGTTTAATTAATTGTCTAAATAGAAATAGAAGTGGATGCCTTCAAATGCACTGCCACAATAGATGAAAACAGTAGTAAAAATCTCTGAGAGTATTCAAGAAAGATTTTCTCCTTCCCCACTATGGAACAAAGATCCTGTATGTATACTGACTGGTATAAATACACAGTAGTAATTAAAGGGGCAGAGAGAACCTCAGATGATCATCTATGCCTTTACCCCAAGGCAAGATTTGCCAGGTCTGAGCCATTCCTGGCAGATCTTTGCCTTAATAGTGACAAAGAGTCTGTAGCTCCTTGACTAATTTGCTTCAGCACTCACCTGTCCTTCCTTTTAGGAAACGTGTATAATGTTTGACCTAAATTCTCTGTGCTGCAATTTAAACCCATTATTTCTTGTCTTATACCCAGTGGACATGGAGAACAATTTATTACCTTCCTATCTGCAACAACCTTTTACATAGTTGAAGGCTGTTATCATGTCTCCCCCTCAGTCTTTTCTTCTCTAGACTAAACAAACCCAATTCTTTCAATCTTTCCTCATAGGTCATGTTTTCTAGACCCCTGATCATTTTTGTTACGGAAATAAACATCCTTTAAATCAAGTTCTGTGAATCAATCTTGTGTAGAAAGGAAGGGAAACAGAGAGGTTAGAGTTAGCATTGGGAACAGGAATCTGGTGGTGAAAGAAGTGAATTTTCTGAGGTCTGTTGAGAGTGCAGCCTTCCATTTTTCTTTGGGTTTAAGAAATACATTGAACAAGATTTTCTTTCCCCAGATTTCCTTGGGAGAGTTTTACATATTTGCTACCAGAAGGAAGACAGTATTTAATTTCCACAGGTTATATGCAAAGTGGTCTCTGAAAGCACTGAGCAGGGTAGAGGAAGGTAAGTTTTAATCATATGGCATGCCCTTCATGCGGAGTTTGTGAAATCAACTTGCCTGCAGTGATATCAACTCTTGTTCCAACAAGTAATGCTGAGGTCATCCTCAAAAGGTAGTTTAAAAGTGGGTCATCACTCTTGGACCAGGGACTCAACACAGAGATGCTGATGAGTATTTACCTTCTGATTTGGTTATAACATTCTCCTTAATTATGTGAGCTGCTCAGAGAGCACTGGAAATACCAAACACCAAAACCAACTGTTTCAGCTGCAAAGACATATACAGCCCAAGGCTGTAGTGCATCTGAATATCTGTTTTGTAGAAAACAGGGCTATAAGAATTGCCACCATTTCTCTCTATGAGGATGATTTTTTTTTGACAAGGAGAAGACTCGTACTGGTCTGTCAGTTCAGTTGTCCACCAGAGCCCAGAAGTCTAAGCTTTGTCTGCTGTATCAGCTCCATAGAGTATTAGCCTCTGTATAATATCCCACTCATTCCCCAACTGGCTCAGACCAGGTCCCCTTAAAAGCTTAGCTCTCTACATCTTCTTGACCACTGACTGAATCATGAAACTGAGGGAACAGGGAGTAGCTGTTCTAGACTAAGCATGCCTGGAGATGTTGGATCAAGGTACTGATCCAGCAGGCTGTGAGCAACCTGCCCTAGCTGACCATGCATTGAAGAAGTGTTTAGATTAGGTGATCTCCAGAGGTCCCTTCCAAACTCGGTAACTATGTGATTTTGCAATCAGCACCTTATATTTGTGCAATAGCTGATTTAGGAGAGTGCCTCATAGTTTAGAGCCAATGCCCAAAAATTATTAGAGTTGGACATCTTGGGCCCTTTTGCTTTGGATCTACTATTTCAGGATTCAGAGAAGGTGGATCTAATGCTGCTCACAAAGTAGACTCACCGTGAGCTGGGCCTTTAGCACTGAAGTATCAAGGAGTTAAGGAGATTGCTGTCAACTTAAAGACTAGGGGCTGCAGAAGAAAGAAAAGTTTCCTGTGTTTATCGTCCTTTCCATCCTCAAAATATCATGGTCTGAGATGGAGCTATTTTATGTGTTTTCCTAAATTCTGGACTGTAGAGGACTATGTTGCTAATGCTTCTAGTCAAGCAAAGCCTGCAGAATCCTTTTGTTCTTACTGGTTCAGACAGTTAATGAATTGACTTGCAACTTCCCTGTTACTTAGAGCTAAGTGTGAAGCTGTGGTAAATCTAGTTTCAGATCAAAGACACTGTAGCCACATGATGTAAAGCATTCAAACAATCATTTTTGTCTTAAAAAATATTCTTCTGAAGCCTTTATGCTGGGTTCAGATATCACCTGTCTTTCCACAGCCTGTATAAATAGTAAAGACAGCAGGAGCACCAGACTGCATGCTTTGGCTAACTTGAGAGAAATGTTGTGTGCTAACATCTGATCCAGATTCCTCATGAAGGGACAAGGAGACATGGCCTCATTGCTCAGCCTGCAGAACGATGAACCTATAAATATTGGACAGCATAAACTTTTATAGAGAGCAATGAAGGGCCAAGAGCATCTTGGAGTGCACTGATGCATCTTGAAAAAAGAGTTCAGGAAGATATACTAAAAGAAAAAGAGATGGAGTGTAGAAGCCACAGAAAGACAGGTTTCAGTCCTTGCACAGGAGATGCTGAAAGGTGAGAGGTTTCATTATTAGCTGGCATGTTGTACCTATGTGAATGCAAAGTTATCAGTAGAAAGTGCAAGTAGCTTCTCAGACAGGCAAAACCCTGTTGAAAGGACTGTTTTGCAAAGGAACTTCCCAAGTGTTCACTTACTAGAGATGACAGTGATTTGACCTGTCAGATATGTTAAATTTCCTACCCTGTCTGTGAACAAGATAGCTGAGGGCTCTAACACACTTTAGCAGAGGTCCAAAATAAACAAGATGTGGTGAAGAAAAATGCTTTTTGCTCTTGACCGGTTACTGGAATGGTCTTCCTTTTGCTGTCTGATCCAATGGTAAAGGCTCACTTATCTTCCAAGAACCAGACTCTAAAGGATGCACAAGGACTTTCTTTAAGCAAAGTGAAGGAGGACGAGGACAATATTTTGGCTGAAGTGAGACACGTTTGCTCTTGAGTTGCCAGTAAACACATGCATTGCAAAATGCTGTTTTATTTTGATGCATTTGCTTGTCATGATGGGACTGTGTTGTACTAACAGCCAAGAAAAGGGTCTGGTTTTAGATATTCTTATTTTTAAAAATATCTAAGAAACTCTACTTCACTTAACTAGTTGTAAATGGTATTGTAACGGAATCAGTTTTATAGCCATTAAAGTCAGGCTTCCAACATTAGGTACTGTCGTGGTTTAAGCCCAGCCATAACTCAGGCTTGCTTGCAGGCTGCATGCTGGTGGCTCTGCTGCCTTCCCTCGGCCCTGAGTTAAACTTCAGAGTCTCTCTTTCACTCCCCCCCCCCCCTTTCCTCCCCCTACCCCCTCTCC
>JASSUY010036716.1:0-31275 GCA_032466535.1 Forpus xanthops
GGACACCAGAACTGCACACAGTACTCCAAGTGAGGTCTCATGAGAGCAGAGTAGAGGGGCAGGATCACCTCCTTTGATGGGCTGGTCATTCTCCTTTTCATGCAGCCCAGGATACTGCTGGTTTCTGGGTTGTGAGTGCACACAGAAGCCAACTCATATTAAGTTTCTCATCAACCAACACCCTCATGTTCCTCTCTGCAGGACTGCTTCTCTGCCCAACCTGTAGCTGTGCCTGGGATTCTTCCAACCCAGCTGTAGGACCTTGCTCTTGGCATGGTTAAACTTCATTGGGTTGGCATCAGCCCACCTCACAAGCATGTCAAAGTCCCTCTGAATTGCATTCCTTCCCTCCAGCGTACCCACCAAACCACACAGCTTGTGTCATCGGCAAACTTCCTGAGGGCACACTTGATCCCACTGTCCATGTCACTGACAAAGATGTTGAACAAGACCAGTTCCGACACCAACCCCTGAGGAACACCACTTGTTACTGTTTTCCAACTGGACATTGAGCCATTGACCACAACTCTTTGTGTACTCAAAGAAGCTAGTTTTCTAGACGCACCAAAAGACAAGACTGAGTTTCACTTTGATATTGACATCAAGCTCTTTTGAAATTGCTGGGAATTTTCTGGGGCTTTGCACATACTTATTATCTAAATAGGAACTAACTTCTTTGAAAAATGTGGCCATAAAAAAAAGCAAAGATAAATTAAAAATAAAGGGAATTGTTTAAATGACTAAACTAGGACCTCCTCAAATCAAAGAAAAACAAAGGGCACATCTCCACAAGTGAGAGATAAATAAGTGGCAATTCACATTCTTTTAAGAAGGTTCCTTAATGTGCACTAAACTGTAGCCACAATTAGAAGACAGCAAGCCACTCCTCCACACAAAAAAATGTAAGCCTGAAACTTCATTTTCTCCACTGTCTTACTGATCTCTTGCTATGATGCACTGCAAGAGCTGAGTAACTCTGGCCATTACTTTTAACCTACTTTTCTGTCTCATCTTGTAAGGAAAAAAGGCATGGTAAGAAAGTGCTGTCCTGTAAGTACTGACACAAAGAAGGGCAAGTTTATGTTTAGAAAACAAAACTAGGACTGCCAGCTCAGAAAGCACTTATTTGATGTGGACAACCTCTTCATCCACTTCCTCATCGTGCCTATTTGAGGGAACATCAACCAGAAAAATGCAGCAAAACCACCATGGTGTCATTATTCAGGCCTTTTTGACTTCCACGTAAACTACTGTCTGAAGAACACCATCAACTCATCTTTTGGTGGGAGAGTACTCTTTAACATGTGTCCGAAGAGCTCAGCAATGATCTTAAGACGTGTAGAAATTATAAGAAGCGTGAGTATAATTGCTTCTTAGCAAATCAGTTGCATTCTTCCTTTTTGAATGGTGATTGATTGACAATGTAGAGGGTATGACCGCCTTTCCTCTGCTCTAAATCCTACAGATTTTCTTATTGTGAAGTGTTCAAGACGTACTACATACTGCTGAGCCCTAGAAAGGCAGAATTCCCAGAAGCTACATTTGTCCAAGAGGTGACTTTAAGCATCCACCACTCCAGCACAGATATGAGCTGTTTTCCTAGGGGTCTTGTTGCTCAACTTTGTCCCATGCATCTACACCCTGGCACAGTCCTGCTCCAGCCACACACAAATTTCCATGGAGCTACGTCTTGCTTACAGGTGTGATTATCTGTCCTTGAACTGTGCCAAGGAAGGGTTTGCTGCAAACCAAAGCTAATCTCCAGCTCTCTTTCTTGGTATTTTAAATTTCTGTAAAACATAATCCCCAAGGTATGGCTCTCCTTATATTCTTTGTAGTTTTACAGATAGCAAATATGAAAATAAACACAAACCCCAACAAATAGGGAAACTCCAGTATTTGCATTAAAACTCCCTGTCTTAAGTTGTAAGTAGACAAACTATAATTTTTCTCTGTCCAAAGAAATAACACAGACTCCTGATAGGAAGCTAACTAGTGAGCAAAAATTCCTCTTCCCTTTTGACGCAAGAAGAAATAAAAAGGTTTCTTTTACATGTTCCCGTTGTTTCATGCAATATTATGAAAGTTATTTTTGGTGTTAATACTATGTCTTTAAGAAAATTATGGGTAGAGTTTTATGATATCTTTTTTCCCATGACTAAACAAGTTTAGCAGATGCCTTCCCCCATCTCTCATTCTTCTCAGCATACTGCAGGTCTCAACTCATTGTGTTGTGTCTGTGTAAGATTTTGAGGGGTGCTTCAACAACCAACCTGTGAAGGATATAGGTTCAGAATCCTCCTTCTGTTCTCTTTTATGTGAAGTTTTGTTTTGTTTTTTTTTTATTTCAAGACAATTTCAACCCACTAAAGACCTGGTCCCATGGTGTGAGATGTCATTTCTGCCCTCCACTGCCCAAGACATGCTCCATATGCTTTGATCTGCCAGAAGCCCCAGATCACGAGCTGCCTCCCTGACAGTGACTGGTCCACTATGGAAACAAGCCATGAACTGCAGTGAGGAAACTGCAGATTAGAGGGTGTGGAAAATGACATTGAGAAGTACAAAGCAGACAAAGATTTTTTCTGAAGCAGATTTGTAAGGGAAGATATGCAAAATTACAGAGGCTGGTTTACTGTGCTGCTCAAGAGCATCAAAGCTCAGACACAACTTCAGTCAAACCACAGAATAGTGAGACTGGACATACCAGTACAAACAAGCAATAAAGTAAACAGAGATATTTTGTCAGATGCTAACACAAATCCAGTATTTTCTTCAAGTAATTTTTAAGCACAGATATTTCACACTGCATCAGAAAAAAAAATCACTCTGATCTCTAGCTTACAAACCCCACAGGGGGATCGTAAATCTTACTATTGAGGTTATTTCTAGTGAAATATAGCTGTTTGCTTATCAGTTGCATAACTTCAAATGGTGTTGCTGGGACCCTGCCCAAAACTGGATTTACAGCTTGCCTCGCTGTCCAGTACCTCATACCATTGACATCTGTCAGAATAAATGCACTCTTAATTTCCATTTTTTTTTTTTTTTCTCTAAGACAATTTATCAGACATATTGGTACAGCAGAAAAGTGAAATTTCCTCTAAACAAGCTTACCTCTGCATTTACTCCCCTGCACCCATGCACAAACATTTTTCCAGCCACTTAAAAAGTAACTAAACATTCTGGAGGACTTTCCACTGTGAATGAGGTGAATTTGAATTCTAAGGGAATTCTACTCAGGTATCTGATTCTTTGGCAAGCCCCTTTAGCAAGCCCCTTCTTTCTGTCCTTCCACCTGCATGGCGGTTTTCTAGGGTTGTGGCTAAGTCACCCCTGGCAGTTATGGAAACAAACATGAAGGGCTAAAATAACAGCAACTTTCAGACACTGTTCTGTGATCCTGAAATATCTTCTGAGAGCCTGAAGTACAGCACGTCGGGTGAAACCTTCGTATTAAGGAAGAAGTTAGTCTCTGTAATTGTCTGCTATTATAACTGTAACTTCTGACCTCATAAAATGATGGGATCGTAGGATAATTCTGTTGGGACTTCAGGTCCAACCTCCTGCTCAAAGCAGGGGCAGCTCTGGGGTCAGACAAGGTTGTTCAGGGTTGACAACCTCTTTGGACAACCTGTGTCATAGCTGTAAGATCTCTGAAGAAAAAGTTTCTCCTCTAATCCGTTACATACCCCTCTTGTTTCTGCTCACACCCACCATCTATGGTCTCCCCATCATGTACCTATGAAGGACCTGGCTCCACCCAGGACCTGGCTCCATCTTCCTGATTACCTTCCCGCAGGCAGAGCTGTTCTACTTTACATCAGAGCCTGAGATGGTGAACAGCTTTGTCTGTCAAAAAGTCACACATCACTTGGATTCCCCCAAATCAGTGGAACCTGAAAGGCCAGCTGAATGGAGCACATAGCCAGTTTGTGAGTTACCAGGTCAGTTTAATCAATCTCAAAGCAGTTGATATTTCAAGGTAGTTTTATATTATTTAAAACTCATACATGGTTCTTTGCCATATGCTTGACAAGAAAATCATGTGACTTTCAAAAAAATTAGAATAATTATACACTAAGGCTGATTTTATTTATACTAGGACTATTCATTTTAGAGGAGGTGAGTACAGTACCAAATATTTTATTAAATTATAGCACAGAATACCATTGATATTATAGAAGTAAATAAAGTTACCTCCATCGAAACAAAAATCAGTCAAAAAAAGAAGCAATGGACCAAAAGAAATCATCTTTTTAATAACATGAATGGTATGGGGTTCATTATCTGAAGATCTACTATCCTTACGGTAATTTCCAACCTTCCTTCTTGTCCAGTACCTTGTCTTCAACTGTGACCAGTGGTGGGACTTAAAAACTGTTGGAATGAGAAAAGGTGCAATGTGTTACTTTCCCTGACAGTGACAGTGCAGACTAAGGACTTACTCCGCTTTGCATTGCACCAGGACCCTGATTTTTAAATATCTGTTTGTGGACATTATTCTTATCATGCCAGTCTAATCTTTTTGATGGAATACTTTCAATCTCTATACTTTCCTATGTCTAGAAATTCCAGAATTTCAGTTGATAGAAAGCTTACTTTCTTTTCCTTGTTTGTGTACAGGTTTATTAGCTGAAGCTGAGTTGTCATGCTGTAATTAACAGCAAGTAATTTCTTTTACACTTTTTCCAAATCACCAGTCACTTACAGACTTAAGTCTTTTCAATCTGAAGAATCAGTGTTTTGTTTTGGTTTGGTTTTTTTCTTGAGGTGTGTAAGTCACTGGTCTTTCATTTACATTTTCTGTCTTCTATACTCTTTGTAAGACAGTGGAGTAGAATGACGTGTCACTCAAAACATGTGCTAGCTGTGAGTTCATATAATAACAATGGCTTTGCTTGTTTTCAGTTCCCTTCCTATTTTAAACTTCCTACTTGCCTTCTGCTGACTGCTGAGCTACCCACAGTGATTACCAGCTCTCCTTCCTAAATTTTAATACTGAATTTGAATATTCATCTGTGTATATGTGCTGCAGTTCTAGTCACAGAGAATAATTCTAGTTACTGCAAAGCTGGCTCCTTCACTATTAAACTTTTTTTTCCCCTGAATGAATACAGTAAATAGCACAGGCTCCAGCAAGAGATTCCACTGGTTATTGTTCTGTTACAAAAAGTTTGCACTTCTTCCTATATTTTTTCCCTTCTTGTAACCAGTTATTAACCCATAAGAGGGCTGTGAATATTCTACCTGCTTTTCTAAAAGCCCAGTTTGTCAAACTGGATCACCTCAAAGGTGGTTGACATCTTCGAAGTGAATTTGTATTATTTCCCCTTGAAATCTTGTGGCTCTGCCCTACAACCATTGCTAAAAAAAAATGAGTAGTACACCAGCTACTGGCCTCATGGTGAAACTGAATCGAGTGATAGGGTGCAAACATCCAAATTAGCAGTTTGAAATTTTGCTACATGAGATATAGTTCTGGTATCAATCTGTTCCAAAATTCATCTATTAAGGTATTCCCTCTAACCCATCCCATAAATAATGGCTCCACTGTGGCAATGTCATTGACTTTTGTTGTATGGAGGATGGATGCTTTAAATTTATTTAAATTTCCTACAATTTGCTATCATCCTTGAGTGCTCTTATTACACCTTTTGCAGGGGCCTATAAGGATGCTGGAGAGGGACTGTACTGAGAGGACAAAGGCTAACAGGTTCAAACTTAAACAGGGGAAGTTAAGATTGGATCTGAGGAAGAAATTCTTTAGTGTAAGGGTGGTGAGGCACGGGAATGGGTTGCCCAAGGAAGTTGTGAATGCTCCATCGCTGGCGGTGTTCAAGGCCGGGTTCGACAGAGCCTTGGGTGGCATGGTTTAGTGGGAGGTGTCCCTGCCCAGAGCAGGGGGGTTGGAACTAGATGATCTTAAGGTCCTTTCCAACCCTAACTATTCTGTGATTCTATGATTCTATCTAAAATAATAATAAAAAAAAAAAAGACAGTCCAAGCAGAAAACTATATGAAGTACGTTAAAAATCAGCAACTAATGAAGACTCTGTGATCTGAAAAAAACCTTCATCAACACAGAAATCAAAAGGTAAGTCAACCTCACTACTAAACAGCAGAGTGGCTCAAAATATTCAAAGAAAAATATCCAGGAACGTGGAAGGCAACATCAGTGAAAAGCAGAGAAGTGCACATAGTGCAGAGAAGTACACATAGACTGTACTCTATCACAGCAGTAACAAGAATACAAATCATCATGTCCCATCCTTTACAGTCATGTTTTTTCTCACAAACCTTCATTCACGGAATTCATTCAATTAAAGAAAATGCTACTTGGGAATAGGTATTTGCAGGATGTATTTGCTCATTCTACATTTTTAAGTGCTTTACATGCAAAGAGGATTTATGGAAAAGCATGATTAAAAAAAAAGGAATTTTTAGAAATAATTTTCTGACTTTGAAAGAATGGAGCAGGTTGAACACTTTCTGTGCTTCAGCAGATAGTACTGGAGAGAACTAAGACTTCAATCAAGCAAATTGTGTTTTCTCCAAAGTACTCACAGAAGTATCACAAAAAAAAAAAAGAAAAGAATCCATAGTTTATATTTGAGAAACGCTTTTCAGGAGATAAAATATTTCTTCTAAAAAGTTGAAAGCAGTGCTTGAACAACCTTGTTTGCCCTATTGAGAATTATTGCATAATAAACATTCTCTTCACACTATTATTAGCATCACAGGTCACTGGTTTTCTGCGTATTTCTTTCAGGTTCTTCAAAGGAACACTCCAGTTAAAGGGTAACTTGCACATTTCCTCTTCTAATGAGTGCATTTCTATTATAATGGCCTTTTTCTTTTTTTCTTTTTTTTTTTCTTGTGATGGCAGCAATTCTCATTGTGTTATTTACAAGAGAATTTCCCCTACTATAACATTGCACTGTAAGAAAATCTCCAATGTCTCATTTTGGCATTAAATTTTCTTCTGATTTCATTTTTTTTTTTTATTTCTTCTGCAATATTCTGTTTCATTTAAACATTTTAACTACTCCAGAAATTTATTTCTTGTTCAGATTAATACAATTCTGGTTTTAGTGGAACTATGTGCTCAGGCAGTTATAATTTTTAGGTGGTTCCTCCTGCCCCCCCCTCCTCCCCCAAATGTCCATTACTCTTCTTTTGCTTCTTTGACTACAATAAATCTAAGTTTTGCTGTGAACATAAGAAGAGACCCTACAATTATATCAGAAACTATAATGGCAACTCATGAGTAGTGAAAATCTCAGATGCTATTTCCAAAATGTGTCTCCTGCTGCTAAAGAGAAATCTAGGGACTGTCCACTGCCCAGGAATCCAAGTATGCAAGATCAACATTAAGAAGCTCTTGAGAAATGTGTTTGCTAACTATTGCATCTTCAGCTGATACATTCTGCTTCAAACTCTTTCAGTTAGTTTGCCTTCATTCCCTGTTACTTTGTCTCAAGTCCATAAAGTAAGTTAGACATGAAAAAAACACACCAAAGACCAATTTGAGAAACTACACTAGGTAGAGTGATGTCTTTATTTTTAATATGTTCTAATATTCAGTACAGATTCCAGATACCATCAGAGAGTCTTCAGCTACCAGGAAATCTTATTTCCTAATGGTCTAAATCTATTATACTCTTATGCCAATAAAAAAGCACAAAAAAAATTTTTCTAACCATGAAGAAACACTATAAAACAAGTTAAAATCCAGTAGGAGACTGTTCTACCTGCAAGTTATGGATCTGCACTACTGCTCCATTACAAGGAATACAAAGCATTTTGGTGCACTGAGGCTGAATGTGAATTTTCAAAATACTTCCAGGACAGATGAACTTCAATGTACAAACGCTATTTGGTACCAGCATCAAATAATCAAAATAAATCGTGTATGGAATAATCTCTCAACCTGCAATTTTTAAAGCTTGGGAAGAATCTAGTCCAAATTTGCATAATACACTCAGAAGTAATCAATTTTTTACATTTGCAGAATGAGAAAATTGTATTTTTTTTGCCTTTGTTTTTGTTTTGCATCACTAGGAATAGATCATTTGTAAGTTAAACATGTCTCAAATGTTTGTCTTAATATACAAATAAAACTAAGAACTTCAGGAGCCAGCTGTTTCTCTGAGATTATATAGACTTACACATCTCTCCCTGAGAACCCATGAAATCCTCTTTATAAATGGTCAGAGGCACTCCAGAATAAGAACCCAAAGACTTCTTACTCTTTGAAAGTTTAATTTCTGAGTTGCTGTTACTTATAAAATTGATCCTGACAATTATATGTACTGTTATGAATACTTCTGTTACTTTTTTCTGAAGCGAAGTACCCTAATGATTAAAGGCACCTTCTCCCATAAATGGCTAGAAAACACTAAAACCGAACAGACATCTCCAACATCACCCCAGAGACACTCTGTCACTCTCCTCAAAATAACGAAGTAGAAGTTAAGAAATAAAAGTAAAGCCTGGAAATATCCAAAGCAACAGAGTCCAACACATAAGAGCCAATCAACACATGAAATATTCAGAAATATTTTTTTACAATCCTACAGACAAACCTGGGCACCCAGTACAGGAAGAAATAGGCTGCACTGCACAGCTCAGAAGCTGGGGCTTGGGAATATCTTGATTTGCTGTTTTGCACAGCTGAGTTACAAATACATGCAGAGTTATTTTCCTACAGCTTTCCTTATTCCCTTAAACTTCCATTTAATTTTTAAATCTAGAGATAATCTCTAAAGCATGAACCTATACAGCAGAGGCTATTTCAAGCTGCAGGCAGACTGACACAATATGTGCATTTTGCTATTGATGCAATACTAGAGCAGACTGAAAGCTTCTGAAGTCAAATTAATTTATATATATTTATTTCCTCTAAAGAGTTGTCATTTCTATTATTATCTTCTTGGGACTCTTCATTAGGGACTGTAGTGATAGAACAAGGGGTAACGGGTTCAAACTTAAACAGATTGGATATAAGGAAGAAATTCTTTAGTGTAAGGGTGAGGCACTGGAATGGGTTGCCCAGGGAAGTTGTGAATACTCCATCGCTGGCAGTGTTCAAGGCCGGGTTCAACATAGCCTTGGGTGACATGGTTTAGTGGGAGGTGTCCCTGCCCATGGCAGGGGGATGGAACTAGATGATCTTAAGGTCCTTTCCAACTCTAACTATTCTATGATTCTAAGTTGCTAGGCTTTCACCAAGCATAAGGCCCCAGTGTGACTGCCTCCAAAAAAACACAGCTAACAAATGTTTTTTGTTCAAATAATTTTTGTCTAACGAGACAAGAAGTGGGAGGAGTGCTGAGCAGTGTGGAGTGCCAGACTGATCTCAGGCTGTAACAATACATCAGTAACAGAAAAAAGTGGGTCACCTCACCCCAGTTTTGTATCCCTAGTGCTGCTGCTTATGCCTGTGCAATGCAAGACAATACTTTCAGCCCTATGAACCTTGCTCTGCAGATCTAAAGATGCATGCTCTGCACTGGGATAAAGTGGTCAGGCAGAATCTATTGTAGCTGAATTAATACAGAATTAAAATCTCTGAAATGGGTTTTTCCTAAATAAACACTGCTTGTGCCTTCAGCTTTTCACTTGTTACATCTTATACTAATGAACTGTATCCTCCTAGAATCAGGTAGTTTTTTGTCACATAAGAAAATTTTGGAGATCCCTAACAGAAGATACTGTAAAGGTCCGAAAACAAAGCAAACTTGGAGTTTAGAGGAGTACATGAAAGACAGGTCCATGCACAGCCACTAAATGCTTTGTCACAGGAATTACCTCAGCCTCAGTAAGTTCTTAAAGCATTGCTTGATGAATGCTGGACACAATATTTTGCCTTTTCTTATTTTCTTTTCTCCAGCATATACTACTGACCAATCCAATGAGGTGGCAGTGAATGAAGGCACCACCACCTCATAGAACACAGTGCCTTCCTGACCCCACCAGGCAGTGTCTCTCACTCTTCTGGGAGGGCCTCCCTTCATAATCCTTCCTTTAAACTGCAAGTCTCGCTGTCTGGGGGAGAACCAAAACTCTTAATGCAGAAGACCAGAGAAACAGCTTTCTTGTCTGGAAAAGAACAAGGCTGCAAACCTCCATTTCAAAAAATACAGTCTTAATGTTTCAGAACATAGTGTTGCAGTTTTTGAAACACATTTTAGCTTCCTGTTTAATCTGCTTGTCCCTTGCAAGTATCACTATCTAGCAGAAAAGAATATACAGTACTTAAATAAAACAAACCTTATACATGAATTAGTAGAGGATGTTGTTATTTGATAGCGCATAATCCTCATTACTAATGACTATATGGGTGCAACAGGTTAGTCCTCAATGATTATAATTCTTTACAACCCAGATACGCCCAAACTAAATTCTCCTAAAGCACATAGCTCCGTATTTACCATTAATACAACAGGGCTTACTCCTGTGAAGTTGCCAAGTAAAACAGCTGAAATAAAAATAATTGTAGAGTGAAATATAAACTACATTTTTTGTTAATTTGTGACAGTGAAATGTTTCAGCAAGACAGACCAGCTTATCACTGGCTATCTGCTTACCAGAATAAAACTCTTGTTTCCTCTCTGGCTACCTCCCTCATTTCTCATGTGGCAGGATGGCATCTAATTCAACGAATGTGAAAAATCTTCCCTGCTGCCTCTCCCCTAAGGAAACACTTTTCTGTACATCCCCAAATGAAGCTTCCTGTGTTGAAATTTGTGAATAGCTAGATAAAAATTTGCAATAAATAATCCAGCTACCTCTGCTTCTGAATATGACTTCTAGCTGCATTTTTATTCTATTGTGCACATATTTGCAAATAGAACTTTAATACCCTATAAAAAGGCAGATAGGCACGAAGGACTTTCATTTCAGAGGTGATGGAAGCTTCTCTAATCAGGACATCACTTAAGCCTTGTTGAAGTCCCATTGACGTCAAAGAAATTTAAGCATATGCTTTTTTTTACTTTTATGCTAAAAAGCTGGCGTGAAATGAGTCCTAGATATTCGCCTTCTGCATTCGTTCAAGATCCTATGGGATCTTGCATTTCCCTCAGGGGAATTAATTCTCGTGCTCACACATTCATTTTTCAAGACAAAACCCTTTCTCCATTCTGTATGTGTAAACTATCCTGAGCCTAACTAGGAGAAAATTTTAAATCTTGAATAATAATTCTCAGACATGACATTAAAATACTGTTTTTCTTATAATAAACTGTCGAAACAAAATCATTACTGTGGTTAATGATTAATTTCCTACGTCTTTGGTTTTAAGCGCTGCCTAAGGCAGCAAACCACTCTTTCAGGCCGTTATTTGTTTCAGACAACCAATTTCCTAGGTGCATTTCCTTAGAATTTATTTTAACACTACCAACGGCTAAAGGCCAGCAAACAAATCCTTCTGCCATAAACCTTTCCCACTCATACTCCTTCTTACCTGTTATGTTCTCAAGCCTTCTGATTTCTTTTCTGTTGGCCCATAAAACATCACTAAAGAATAGACATGGAATATTATAATTTCTGAAACAATTACCCAGTTAGTTGTTGTCACTGTATCATACAATCATAGAATGGTTTGTGTTGAAAGAGACATTAAAAGGTCATCTATTTCCAACCGCCCTGTCACAGACAGGGACACATTCCACTATACCAGGTTGCTCAAAGCTGTATCCAGTCTGGCCTTGAACACTTCCAGGGGTGGCACATCCACAACTTCTCTGGACAACCTGTTCCAGTGTCCCACCAACCTCACAGTTAAGAACTTCTTGCTAATATCTATTCCAAATCCCTGGTCTTCTGTCTTAAAAGCTATTCCCTCTTGTCCTATCGCTATATGCCCTCATATAAAGTCTCTCTCCAGCTTACTTGTAGGGCCCTTTTAGATATTGGAAAGCTGCTCTAAGGTCTCCCCTAAACCTTCTCTTCTCCAGGCTGAAGAAGCCAAACTCTCTCAGCCTGTCTTTGTAGGAAACATGCTCCAGCTCTCAGAGCATGTTCATGGCCCTTCTCTGGACATGCTCTAACAGCTCCAAGTCCTTCTCCACTGTAGGTAATGGGAATTTCTTGCTTTTACTGCTCTGGATGGGCGTGCATCCCCTCTGGTCCCATGCCAAACTTGAGTCCAAGCTCTCTTAACATCAGAGCTCCTTGCTACCAGTCACTTGAAAAAAAGACAATTAAGGTGGCCACTGCTAACTAAAAATCCATTGTCATTCATATGGAATTTATGTTCTAAGCAGGACTCAATAAATTCTCAGTCGCTGAGATAAAATGTTCAAACAAGCCAGACTTGGAAAGGCTCTAGCAGATTAAACCCCTTCTGCTCAGCAGAACAATTGTCCTCAAGAAGTCAGTTCCAGTGCAGTAACAGGAGGACAGGACAAGCATTGTTGGGAAGAGGAAAGAGCAGGACATTTCTCTCACCACTCCTGCATGTTGTTTATGCCTGCTTTACTTCTCACTACCAGGCCATCTCCTGCCCATTCCTTGTTCCCCATGTGCTGTTCAGCACCCTCCTGTTTCCACCACTGTCAGTGGCCTACAAGACATTACTGTTAAATGATTCACTTTTAGTAAGATGAATGTTTCCCCTGTTACGTTGCCTACTATTTTGAAGACACCTGAAACTGTTCTTACGTTCTCTTGTATGTACCCTTCCAATGTCCATAGATAGTTAGCTATCCAGTGAGTTGTCACTTAGCCAAGTTATGCAGTACATTTACCTACTTCAATAACTTCTCATAACCCAAATCTTCCAGTCACTTACCTTTTTCATTTCTGCATCTGCTCGTCACTTCTTCCAGCTCTCCTCTGCTCAGAAGGAATGCAATGATCTAAGTGTAGTTGCATTAAAAATTACTATCTTCCATTCTGGTATGTGATGAGACCAACCTAAAAATCATACTGGGTTGCTCTGGGGATTTGTGAGAATCTTCCTCTGAATTGTTACGCTATAATTTCAATGGAATAATTCCTTCCCTATTTCTTTCTATACTTTTCAGAAAATTTTCTTTTAAGAAAAATGTCTGAAAATCTTTGTATTGCTCATATTTATTTTTTTATATTTTTGTCATGACATCTTCAGTATTCACCACAGAATGTTTACTTGTATGCCTTTTTGTCCTGAAAGCCTCCTGCCATTTTGTATCATTTCAGGCTTCTCTATGTACAGACCTTTGTAACACTTTAGCTATTTGAAGCTTAAAACCAGGAGTAGCAGGAACACATAATGAAATATTATATTTTTACAGTTTCTGACCTTTTTATATTATCAATAATTCAAACAAACACAACATCCTCTTAGAAAGCCACCACTAGTAAGCAGTTTATGAGTTTAAAAATAACCACAAATACTCATCAAAGCAGTTCAATCTTTGCTACATTTTTTTCCTAGATGTCCAAAATTTAATTAGTAATCACTTTTAGACAATTAACTTACAATAAGAACTGACTAGGTAGTTACTTCTATAAGAAAACAGCTATTGTTTATTATCTTTAATTTACTGTTCATCAGCCTATAATCAGTCCACTGGACATTTCAAGGAGTTTTGCAGTTGAGATGTCAAGATTTAATTTTTATTTATTTGACAACATTTCACTCGAACATTGTTTCATAGTCATATGTTGTCATCTTTTCATCTCCCAGGTTTGTAAAACTCCCCATAAGAAGAGAGGTTTGAACCATACAGTATCAGAAGTTTGGAAATTTTGATTCACTTTTCAAGTCTTAAAATATGCCCTGAATCCAGACCCCTTTGACCTAAACATTTTTCTTTTGGAATTTTTACTCTTCAGTGTAAACTATCCAGATGTTTGAGTATTTCTAAGAACTGAGCAATAATTCTAGCGTTTTTGAAGGTCCTAACTGTTACAGTTCAAACTGAGCTCAGTTTTTAAATCTATGTTCATAGTGCTTGCTTTTCTTGTCAGAAAACACTGGTTGCCAAAGGGAACCCACTTTTCCTGATATGCTTGCTAAAATTTAGGAAAATCTTGCATAGAAATAACTAACTCCTACTCCCCACAAAGTTCCCTTATTTCATGCTAGGAATACCCATTGTCAGTAGATTTTTAAGTTTTATACATACACAGTATATTTTATTTGTCTGCCAGACAGGTATAATAACTCAGAGAATACACCAAGTAGTCCAGCAGACACAGAGGGTCATTAGCAAGGAAAGATTAGGTAGAAAAACTTAACTGTTCCTTCCCTAATAATTAAATGGAAATTATATTTCCAATTTAAATTTAGCACAGTGGTAAATGCTCCACAGAATTGAAAAAATCTCAGGGAGAAGGACATCCCTATGCTTACACTGTGTCTTAATAGGGAACTGTTTGTTCTAGCAAAGCACACTGTTTATCTTTGATGCCAACTTTGATAATTCCAGAATAGCTCTGTTATGTTTTAAATGTCATTCTGCAATGCCTCCTCTTATGCCTCCCAGCACACACAGATATAGTCTTAGACTTCCTTCCCAAATTAGATAAATATCTGTGCTATTTTCTCATCCACAGACTGAAGTGACTGGATGAAATGCAAGAGAAAAAAAGTGAGAAGGAAGGCCAGAGAATCAATTTGCTATCATTAATTTTACTTCTTTGAGTGCAACAGGTGCCTGGTACAAATGGGCTCCATAGAGCACAGTGACACACACACTAACAGCACCATACAAAGCCTCTGCATCCACCAGATCCAGAGATCACTTGGTTTATTAGCTTCAAATAACCTATATCTAAATTGAGATAATCACAATTTTAAAAAATGATAATGCAAAGATTTTATCTACATTTTATCAAAAATTGTATCTACAGCCAGACCTTTCAGAAATTGCAAGCTACAAATTTCTTATCTAGATCGGAATCAAATCAAGAGTTTCAAAAGCACCAAATTACTTTTTCACACTGGACTCTCAGAAAATCCAGTCAGTCCCTGTTTATATGGCTGGATGCGCCACATATATGTACACACACACACCCTCTGTATGTATATAAATACATCTGTCCAGTATAGCATGAGACAGAAAGACACAAAAAAAGGCAGGCAAACACAATCTGCATCATCATATATAATATCAGTTACTCACAACCAAGAAAGATAAAGGAAACCAAAGGAGAACTATTTACCAGCTGAGGGTTTTTTATACAACTGGAGCTGCTCAGATTTAAGAAGTTTTTGTTAACAAAGCAAGAAGACTAAGAATCATGCTTCCCATCAGGACACTCACCACTCTCTGGCAGCCAGCTGCTCTTCTGTATAATGAAGATGTCTCCACATCAGCTGACTCATTATTCTCTGAGTAATTGTTGATTCTGTATTTAGTTTTCACCTTGCTAATGCTCACAAAGCCTGCAATCCTTGGGTATTTCCCTAAGACAAAGTCTTGTCCAGCTCTTCATCATGTGGAAAGATGGCTTGAGTAGGTTATCAGCTTTAATTCTTTGCTCCTCTCTCAGATGATTTATCTGCTGACCTATCTTGACATCTCATAGCTTCCTAGCTGGGACCCTGCTCGGCCACTCCTTTGTCTCTATTTGCCTGAAGGACTGGGGAAATCTGATCTTTTGGATGGTGACAGGCATGTACTGGAGACACAAATGCATTGTGGTTTTCACTAAAGAAGATACAAGACACAGCTAAAACATTTGCTGGAAGTGAGATGTATAAGTCAATAGTTAGGTAGCAATATCAGGAACATAAAATTTCAGATGGAAATATGCTGGCTACGAATCAGAACTGAAAAAACAGAGGTCATACTTGGTAAAAAAACATGTCAAGCAGCCAAGTAAGCATCGGTAAGTAGTCATCCTGGAAGGAGGGATGTCATGTGTATGTATGTCTGAAAAAACAAGCTGGGTTTGAGTACAGATGTACCTGAACAAATACTAATGTAATACTTTCACATGTAGTGTGCTTACATTAAGTGTAAAAGCATTCTTAAATTTTTCCTGTGGCTTCAAATATTCAGAGTATGGGAACTCCACAGTGTCTTCCTCAGAGAGAGCTCCTTCAGTTTCCTCCACTAAGTACAGTTAAGATAGATTCTCCTTAGATGTACTATTTTGAATTTCATGTACCAGGTTTTGCCAATGCTGTCAATAATCAGAAAATTATTTGCTAATATACATTCAGTTTTAGATTCAACTGACCTGAGTAACCAAGAAAAATGCAGACTTTGGCTCTTCACCCCTTTAAGACCATCCTTTTGTTCATGAGTGCTGAAGCATGTTCAGCTTTCAGCAAATCTGGCTGGCAGTTGTTGGATTCATACTGATCACCCTTTTGCACTGAGGTAGAGTGACTGTGGGATTTTTGAGGAGTTTCTTTGCAAGTTTCTCAGCACCAACCAGTATAAAAAAGAAATATATGCATATTCACAAAGATTGTGAGGCCAAAAGAAAAGTCTTTATAGCTAAACCAGCTACTTAATAGAAATGCAACAAGTCGTATGAAGGACAGCTGAGAGAACTGGGTCTGTTTAGTCTGAAGAAAAGAAAGCTCAGGGGGAACCTTATTGCTCCCTACAACCTCCTGCAGGGGGATAGATACAGGAGGCAGCTGGTCTCTTCTCACAAGTAACAAATGATAGAACAAGAGGTAACAGCCTCAAATTGCACCAGGGGAGGTTTCGGCTGGATATTAGGAAAAAATTCTTCACCAAAAGGGTGGTCAGGCATTGGAACAGGCAGCCCAGGGAAGCGGTGGAATCAGCATCCCTTGAAGTGTTAAAAAACTGTGTAGATGAAGCCCTCAGTGACACAGTTTAGTGGTGGACTTGACAGTTACCCAACTGTTACCTACCTGGGTAACTGTTGAAGTAATGATCTTAGAGTTTTTTTCCAACCTATCTGACTCTATGATTTGAAGTATGCTACAAGACTGGCACTAGTAAAAGGTACAAGAAAACAATGCAAATGACATGTAATGGAATCAGAAACCAGCTTCTGTCAAAGTGGTGGTGTTAACCTCTGGTCCATCACTGATGCTCTTCCCCACCAGGATCTCATTTTGCTTGCACACACCTAGCTACAGCAGGAGTTAACTGCACAGACTCTGTGCACAGCTTTCTCTTAGCAAGAACCATTCAGCATCCAAGCAACTCCACAGACCACCAAGCCTTCATCTTCCAAGTTATGAGAATTAACAATGCATGAACTTCCACACTGAGGGTGTTTTTTGTTGATTATATGTACTTCACTCTCATGTGACTTTTCATTTTAAAATTTGAGTAGAATTACCTGTGCTTGTAGGAAGGTAGCACAGTATTTCCAGATGTGGCAAAAAGCTACTGCACATAAATGCAATCATCAAGAACAGCTTCAGCATCTCTTGAATTTTGCGGTAAGCTGAAAGAAATGGGCAAGGGGCCTTGGACTGTGAGCCACAAGCTCAGCGCAGTCATTTCAACCGGTTAGCCAAGAGAGCAGGTAAAGCCCGGCTCCTGAAGTGAAGTGCTCTGACCTGACCTTGTGTGCCACCTAGTGCTGCTATTAAAAACCAAATACCCCACATTAGGCTGAAAGCTGAATCATTAAATCATACCTACACCTGTTGAAGGTGGAGATACAGCAGCCATATATCAGGTACAATATTTCTCTACATTTTAAATTTAGACTGAACACTTCCCCCAATTTTTTCTCCAAATACAATTGTTTGCAGATCTCAGCATGTATGAAAAGGGATCTGAACACTTCTCTTAATCAAACATATAGAAAAAAGGGCCAATTCAGTGCTCAAAAATCACACCTCATGTCAAGAGCTTATAATCATAAAATTTAAATCCACCTTGTTAAGGATATTATTTGTAACTTACAATACCAGAGGCTCCCACTGACACTGCAACCCAGGTGTTAATTTTGTAGGAACTTAGAAGAGTGCCCCTGCCCAGAAGACAAGGCAAAGGTGACAAATCCTGCTCTTCTACTTAGGAATTTAGCACAGGAGCCTGAACAATTCTCACCAGGTTACATATGAAGACAATGGGAAAACAAATTACATTTTTAATAATTAACAAATATTTTCCTAGTAGAGTTCATAAAACATGAAAAAATAGAAACCTAGAAAGGAGATTGTTGAGGTCAGAACCAAAGACAGGAGATTGAAGAGGGCATGTATGTACATTGCTATTCAACACTTGTACACCCTCATGAACTTCAGCAAAAAGGGACCTGAATCACATATGTGTACAAACCTGCTGTGTACTTTCAGTTGGCAAATATTTTGAAAATCAACATTTTTGTTTTTTAACAAGAAATGGGAAAACAGTAGAAAACCTGCAAACAGATGACAATTTTTGGTCTTACTAAATTTTCACCCTTATTCTCTGAAACAGACAAAAGACCAACAACAAGCCAAAAATTATCAACTAGCCATGCCCATATTTTATTAAGTACAGTCTGAGCTGATGACAATGTCCCAGTTACTCTGCTGTTGCAGAGTTTGCAGCTCACCATAATCCCCAATCTTTTCAAGAGGTGGGGATTTTGGTAACCTCTGAGTTAAACACTCCTTGTAACTAGAGAAGGCAAACAATCCTCTTTCACACAACCCCAATGCCATGTCATGTCATATGGGCAAAAGGAGGTGGTGTGAATTCAAAGAATAAGAAAGTTGGGTACCATTACCACAACATTTGTATAGATCATTTTAGTGTGAATTCCCTGTACAATTTCATGACAATTCAAATTTGTAATCCAATTTGCTTAATGCTACTTAATTCACTAACTAAAAAAAAAAAAAAAACAAAACAAACATTTATTACTGTTAGTGTTGTTTACCTTAATGTTAAATATTATCTTTTGGTTTTGGATTACCTAAATTAAGATTGCTTTCTTTCTTTTTTTTTTTCCCACATGGTTTTTTATATGTATCTTCCCCCTCAGCTGCAACGCCCAGCAGGTATGCTAACTCTCAAAATAATCATTTTCGTCTTTTTCTCACTGGAGAAACATAAGGGTACAACCTAGAAGGTTGTGAAAAACTGAGATTGGTTATCTATTCCATTTTATACAGAACTCAACAAAATTATGACTTGTTCTCAAATTAGCAGGAGCAAGAGAACTTCAATTTTGAAGCATTAATTCAGCAAGTAAACCAGCACTTGGCCAATGAAAACCATCAAAGGAATCAGGCACAAATTATCATCAGATATGCTAGCAGCTTCATGTTCCATAGCTATTGTGAGCATAGGAGGAGAAATCCTTCAAATCCTCCATTCAGTGCAACACACAATGAAATGTGCTATGTGAGTCCTTACACAAATCCATGAAAGTTAGCTTGGAAGCACTTCAGTCACAGTTCAGCTTGTATCTGAAAAACCATGCAGCGCTACCATACCATGATAGTTCTGTGACTCTAAATGTGTTCTTGGACATAAAATAACAGCAAGTTTTCTTCCAAATCTGTCTGTACATTTTCTGGTTTTCATGATTTCCAAACGGCCTGTTGTCTTCCAGCATCAGTTCAAACAACTGAAAAAAACATAAGCCATACTCATTAAAATCTTCTCTAGGGAGCCATGCTTCTCAGCTACAAAATGAGCAGAGGGGTGCGTCTGTATATCAGGCTGGACTAAAACACTTTCGCCCTTGTCAAAACAAAGTGCTTTGTTTTGAAAAAGCATTGTGCTGTATTTTAAACAAAAATTATGCAAATGTGGAACACACTTTTTCTGCAAGCTTCAAATATACCCTTTTAGACCTGGATATGAATATGGATATGCTAATGGCAGGGATCATCATATTTAAAGACATGTTCTATAGTCTTCCAAATAGTGTTCCTGTTCATGAAAGCTTGACCATGGGCAAAAAAACCCCAACAGGATCAGAGTTCAGGTCTCAGCATGCAATCCCAGTATTTGGAGTGATACTGCTATTGACACCAGATATTAGTAATTTTAAAAGATGGTTTAAAATGTCTATATGAAATGTGAAATTTAAAGCGAAAGATATAGATACACCTTAAGACAAGGAAATAGCTATGCCAGGTGAAAAAGTCTGGTTTTAATCCTCAGGAGATTAACAATTCCTTAATATTTTGGTTAAACATCCAAGCAAAAAGGAACTGTTTAGCAAGAGGAAAATTAGAACTATAGTCCTAATTAAGTTGGAATCAGAATACCCTAGGAAGTGGAGGTTTTAAATTTTCACCTGTATGAAATACAAATTGGTTTAGGGTAAAAAATGAAACACATTATCATAATCAACTCTACTTCTGATGCCTCAAATCATAGTTTTTGCATAGGAACTGGCCCCAGGTTACAGTGTTATCCAGTTGATAGGCTTGTATCACTATAAGAAATGTTTTGGATTTAAATTTGATTTCTGCTTACAGGCTTGTTTCATTCCTATTCACCACAAACATTTTCACTGTCCAAATTCTTTCATATTAATCTTACACTGCCTTGTGCTGAGGAGGACTTCTAGGTAACTGTGATAATTGACAATCACTAAAATATTACATCCTTAGGATAAGACTTACAGAGTATCCAAAACATTGCAACGTAAATCTCTGTGGAGCTGCAGAGACTTACTTGGGAGTGGATAACAAATCAAATTATATCATAATGCAGTATGTTAAGTATAGCAACAGAAAAAGGATGTTACCCAGATTACCTAGTAATTCCTGCTGTGCAAAGTGCTTTGCATTTGTTGGGTTTTTTTCTTCCTCATTTAGTATCGCTCATAGTGTGACAATAATAAATGACTTCTCACAGTACTGCCTTTATGTCATTTACATTCATCAGTGTTAAAGAACAGGGGACAAGGAGCCTTGGGCAAGGGGGATAATCATTCTTACCAGCCAAGTGAAACAACAAAATGTTCTACACATAAATATTTCTCCTCTTTCCTACCCTCTGGAAAGTCCATAAACATTTAAAAATCCCCAAGAGCTACGTTAGAACACCTAAGAATCACTTTGCATGAAATGCTTCATATTTAATTGATATGGGCAGGAGTGTGAGCTATTTAAAATGAGTTCACCAAGAGGAAGTTCACAAGGTCTTTCTTGCCACATCCATACTGCCATTAACAGCTACCCCAAGATGCCCATGGGCCTGACCCAGAATCATCTGAGTTCACCAAGTCCAAGAGAGAGGGTGGAGAAGCCTTTTGGGAGTTGAGTTTGTGGTTAAAACAAGCCATGGGGGAGCTATTTGCATAGCAGCTATGGCCCTTCCCTACAAAAAAGTCGAGAGGAAAGGCACACACTGCAGCATGTCAGGCAGTTTTTTTCTCAGCAGCAGCTGAAATTCTTAAGGAGCTGCAGGCAAAGAAGGAAAAGTCTCTTAGAGCCAACAGGGAATAGTAATCCCTATTGGCCTGCCACCATCTGCTGACCTAGAAACCATCTGAAGTCTTATCACAAAATTATGATAGCCTTTGCAATGGTCTGGAACCAGTTGCTTCAAAGGAACTAGGGGTGGTGCAAAGAAACAATGGCTCTGTGAGGGCACTGGCACAAAATTAGCTCCCCAGACAGAACCCTATAATGGTGCAACATACCCTGCTATTTCCAGCCAAACCTGTCTTCAAGTCAATGCTGAGGTCTGACTGGCCTCAGGTCTCTGGCAACTCTCTCCAAAACAATCCCAGGAAAACTGTCATGTGAAATGAAAACCCAAAATAACATGCATTGCCAGAACATGTTGCAAAGCCCTCATTGACTTAATGAACTACCTATAAGGAGCACACAGCAAGGTACAGAGCGGCACCAGCACAGACTTTCCACAGCTGCTGCAAAAAAAAAACAAGGCAAGCTGAAATGTTTTCAGTTGGATTTGTATGATTTATCTTCCCTTCACTGAGAGTTAAGATGAAAAATAAATCCAAAACTAGATTAGAGACCACCAATGGATAAACAGAAAAACAATGGAAAAGAGTCATGTTAAACTAAGTTTACAATTCCTCCATGAAGAAATGCCGTCAAAAGTCATGATAGAAGATGAAACCTGTGGAATGCAATGTCAAAAACTGCTCACAAGATCATATGCATTACTATTACAAACAGTAATGAAATGTTTGGCTGGAAATCAGTTAGCCCTTAACCTGTATTCTGACAATTCAGGATCAAATTAACACATACCATTTTCTGAGAAAACAGCTTTTCAGTATGCATTCCCTTATTTTGCTTTTTGTAAAGGGGGCTTCCTACAGGCAAAAGCTACTCCGCAGTGTTGCAGTTTGCCATGTTCTGGTTCCCTAATATACAGATAGAAATGATAAGTGGATGACATTCCGCTCACAGCACACAGGCTGAAACCTGTAACAGTTCATGCACTAAAAGGAAATGTCAGATGTTTTCTCTGGCACATACTAAGCTAGCTGAGCTGTGGGTTTGATCTCTTACAGCCCCTGCAGTGTTTGTATCTCCTTAATTATTTACTATTTTTATATGTTTGATCATTATATACCTTCCGTAATTGAAGATTCTAGGGGAAAGAAATTAAAACCAGTGAGACTATTTCCTGATAAGTGTTGTGATGGCATTATTTCCCTCAGAGGCTCAGTTTTAAGCCCAGTGAGCCAGCCAGTTTTTTATGTCATTACATAATTGGCTGTCTCAAAAAGCATAAAAGCATTTGAACAATTTCTAAATTATTTTCCTTTGCTTATAGTCATATGTCTTGGCAAGACATAACATGATGTGATGTCTCCTTTGCAATCATCTAATTTCACTTTGAAAAAAAGCAAGAATTCCTCCAGATTTTCTCTTCTGAGTTGTACATTTTCCTGGCAGAATCTTCCTGGATTAAAACTCGTTCCAACCTGAATGGTTAAATTCGCAATATTTTTTAAAGTGCCTTCAATTCCTACTGGTAACTACAAATAATAACACCAAGTTATCCACTTGATTGATTTTCTCAAGGCCTTTTAAGGAAAAGGATCATGGGCAACAGTTTTTATCTGATCTCTGAGTCCATCCACTCACCAGTAACCAGCTCATTTAATACAATTTCGTCCTTTTTGTTTCTTAATTTCTTCCTTTTTTTTTTTTAATTGCAAGAGTATATTGGAAGTGTAGCAGTGTCATGGGTTCAGCAGCAGCAGTCATTTTTCTCCTTTGTAGTAGTTGGTGCAGCACTGTGGTTTTTGATTTTCAGCTTGCAAACAGCACTGATAACACCAGTGTTTTCAGTTAGTGCTTGGTAATGTTTTGTCTAACCAAGGAGTTTCTGAGCCTCATGCTCTACCAGGGAGGAAGGGAAGCTGGGAGCAGGCTGGGAGGAAGCAGAGCCAGGACACCTAACCCAAACTGACCAAAGAGGTATTCCATACCACAGCACATCATGGCCAGGATGTAAGAAGGGAGAGCAGAGATGCAGAAGCGTGGGGGGAGGGCACTGTGTGGTTGGCCTTGGTATCAGGTGAGGGGAGTGCACTGCTTGGTGGGGCTGGGTGAGCAATTGTATTCTCTTTCCTTGTATTTCTCTTGTATTATTATTGGTGGTAGCAGTAGTGATCTGTGTATACCTTAGTTACTAAACTGTTCTTATCTCAACTTACGGGAGTTGCATTCTTTCAATTCTCCTTCCCATCGCTCTGGGAGCGGGGGGAAGAAAGAGGGGGAAGTGAGTGAGAGAGCAAAATTGCGTGGCTGATTTACGGCTTAAATCATGACACACAGGAGCAAGCCATTACTAGAACTCTGGAAAACACTCCTAATTTACCTCTGGAAATTGAGATTACTAGAAAGGAGACTTGGGAGTTTGAGTAGCTTGCACTGGACACAACCTGCTCCAGGAACCTCCCCACCCCAGTTCAAGCTATTACTATAATTTGTGCAGGCACAGTCCACTGTCCATCCCAAACGGCTGCCATGGATCTGTGTCATGGAACATTTTTGTTGGTTTGACACCAGGTGACTCCTCCAGCCTCCCAGCTGTGAAGAGCTAAAGCCAGTTTTAGTGAACTCAACTTCTTAATATCAACACTTTAATCCACATCTAGTCCTTGAAGAATATACCAAGCTGGCAACTTCCAATGTAGGCACTGAGTGAAGGCTCACAAGAAGTTACAGAGTGCAGCTGCCCTCTTCTCAAAGCACTGAATATTATTACTTAACAAGTAGTGCTTGATCATACTACAAACCCCAGTTACTTTAAAATTAATTTCCTGATCACAGTAAGTACAGCAGCATCACTGTAACCAACACAGCAACCAAAAGCAGCATTTGAAAACCAGAGGACAAGTTGGGGACAGTCCACGCATCCATTTATTTGCACCAAAATAAATCTCAACTGAATGTTACTATAGACGTGGTGGGTGTATCCACCTGGTGAGATTATGCTGTTAATCATCAGAATCTCATTATGTATTGAAAATGTAAAAGCTCAAATGAAGTCTTACTGCACTGCACACATGCACTTTCTCAATTAATGTTCATATGTGAGTTTCACATATAGAAAATTTATTGCAATATATTATACCTTGATGAAAACTCATCCATAGCTAAGAGAATGAAAAATGATGAAAAGTTATACTTGCGTACTTCACATTGTAAAAATATCCCCATACTATTAAGCATTGCCTTAAGGACAGTAGTTTACAATGAACTGAGTTAATAAATCCATCTCTGCATAATCATTGGGAATCACATACCTTCATAGACTGTTACTGCCCACAGAACTTTATAACTCTGCAAAGCCTCGCACACCAAAGCCTTCCAGGAAACAATTTAGCATCCCATCAGATAAATGTCTGCCTCAGAAATACATGAGCTGCACTTAGGCAGTGCTAATTTTGTGCAGCTTCATTTTTTCTTTTCTTTTGAGCACTTGATAATATTCTGTGAATACAGTTAATTTATCATTATATATGGTTACATATGTGGGCAACATATAACTATATGTATTGCATATTTTTCATATGTGGATAAATATTTTAAGTGGGCTTAGATGCAATCTTCTCTTCAGTAAACCCTATTAAGTTTGGATTACACAGTTTATGCCAAAGTGCTGCTGGATTTTATTTCCTTTTTTCTCCTTTGGGAAGTGATTGTATCTGAAGTATGATATACATCTCCATAACAAAAACTGAGTTTCGACTATATGACAAAGAAGCGTTTGTATCACATCCTAGGTTCAGGTCTTATATTTAAGCATTTGATATACATGCATGTTGTATCTGCAGGATCTGTGGACTTCTTGTAGTGACTGAAGGCATCTCACCTTATGAAGTAATGCGTTCTCAGAAAACATCACAAAACCCTGCTGAGTAGAGCTTACTAGGATGGATAAGCAGTTTTTTCACTGTTGTAAATTGATCTGGTAAATGCTCTTGTAGGAAAAAAGTAAATCTCTTTTTTACAGAAATCATATTTTACTTTCTGTAAGCTGAATGAGAAAAGGGACTAATGAATAAAAATAAGTAAACTTCAGTACCATAAGAGGTGTTTTATGTGGAAAAAAAAAACCAAAACATTACGAGATAACAATTTCCTACTCAGTAGAACCTACTAGTTTCCTTTATCCAGTTTAACTCCCAGTGCTGGAAAGCAATGGAAAATTACAAAGCATGATATTAGCTGCATAACAACAGGCCAACTTTCAGCTGCGGAACAAAAGAGCGTGAGACTGGATGAAAGAATTTGCTAAAAGTTAAGCAGGAAGTAGTTAAAAGAAAATTCCAGCATCTGCAATGAGGAACATAATATTTGCAAATCTCTGTATGGATTTTTTTGTGGAGGTTTTCCACAGAAAGATAGCCTTTTGATTGTTTTGATATACAATGCTTACTATAAGAGGCATAACACAAGCAATTACCCTAGTATGAGTTACAGCTGTTTTGTGAGAAGATAAAAAGCAGATAAAATGCCAGCTGATGCTTCATTCTGTAAAGGAGTTACAAAATCTCATGACGTATTTTTCAGAGCTAACTGTGATTAAATGTCTACATAAGAAATGCAGAACATATTGAGGCTGCATGGGAAAAAAAACCCTAAGGGCTCTGCTGAAAAAAAAATATTCCAGAGAACTGAATCACAATAGCAGAGTTCACAGTTCAAGTTTGGTAGCCAGCTGCCAATAAAGAAAACTTGGTTTTCTTCATTCAAGTAATAATGAAAAATATTTTCCATTCTAATAAATACAGCTCAAATTGGAAGAAAATCTCATAGATGAGTGTATTCAAAAAAGGTATCTGAACTATTATTTTAAAGAAAAAAAAAATCCATAGATCTGATCCAGAGCATGGCTGACAAACTAACAGTTTGCTTGTGGCCTTTTCCTTTAAAGTCACCATAAAAAATGAATTAAAAATCTTGCTGCCTAAAAAAAGTGGGACAGGTAGCAGCTAGGATGAAATTTTCAGAGTCAGCCTCTGCCTCTACCTCAAACTATCATATGGGATAAAAATGTTGTGCTTCATACTCCGTTCGTCTGCACTCCTTGGAAAAAGTTTGTCCTAGAATGCTTTGAGCTGAGTTTAAGTCATTTGGGTCTTGTTTTTTCAGGAACTAGTCAGGCAGGACTGAATTTATGACTACCAAGTTTGCAAATGAGGAAAAGAATAATGTTGTCCAATACACTTCATCTGAAAAACAAATCACAATTCTGGAAGCCATTCTGCTGAAGCTTCATTCATTACTTTCATTTAACATAATGCAAATCCACATCCTGCCACTTCCCAAAACAGAGTTCAACCTTGCTCTGGATAAAGTGGAGATTTCAAATTTTAGCTGTTATTAATAAGCAATTCTTGTGATCTTTTTCTCTTTAGTTTTGTAATAAATTGATGCTTACCACTTACCAAGAAATATTCAGATGCTGCCCTATACCCACATTATAATACAGGTAACTGACAAAGAATTTGCAAAGCAAAGATGCCTACCTGAGAGAAACGTAGCTATGATTCAGAATGATGAAGTGAACAGATGCCCTCATTTCACGTATCATGTCATTCATTAAATTTTATGTAAAGTCACTCTTTTCACCTTAGTTTCAGTTCAGACTTCGAGCATTAACTGAATAAGTGAAGAAGGTGAGAGGATTAAAACAAAAACTTGGATATGTTAATAAAAAAAAGCATGGAAAGAGTTACTTGAGCAGGGTTTACTCTAAGCAGATGTTAATGATAGAATTTACAGTCTTTCATATTGGAAGGCATTCCTACAAACCCCTATTGGCTTCCAAATGAAACACAACCTGTAGTTTTATGTGTTTCCTTCAGTAGCTGGAGTGCAAGAGGTAAGCGTCTTTGAACGAGAGATTAAAAGTGGGGCCCAGACTTGCTCAGATCTTGCTTTAGTTTTTCATGCCCACCTATTTCTTGTACAATTTTTTTTTCGGGATGTGTGCGGGGTAATTCCAGGAGGACAAAAAAGAAAACCAACAAACAACCCAAACTGATTTGGGTAATACAGTACACTTCTCATGCTCTACATCTCCCTGAAACAGGTCTGTACAGTCAGCCAGAGCCGGTGCACAAGCATTTCTTGCCCAGAATTGTCCATGATATTTTTGTTCAGTGCAAGGCAATCCAGTTCCCAGATCTCACATACTCCATATTTATACATATTTTTAACTGGACCAGGTATCTTTTGTGTTCCAGACAGTAATACCAAAATTGAAGTAGTGTAGAAACTCCATGAATGAGCCACGTTTGAACTGTGATTTTCCTGGAAAAATAAACAAAATTTCCTTGTTCCAAAACCAACTAACAGAGGTAGCTTTTTTTCCAGCAAAACTGAGATCCAAATGACTGAAGCAGCCCATGAGGACACAGAATAAAGAAAGAGAGAACTGGAAGCCCAGTCGCCTGGTCAGAAAAAACAGTGTGTGATTAAATGAAAGGGCAGAGCAACTACAAAACCAAACACTTCTTCTAACACATTTAAAGATACTGAATTCCTCCTAAGGTCCTTAGATTTTCAAGAACATTTTCAGAACATTGAGAATTGTTATCATATCTTTGTACCCACCAGCCTTGGAGTGTGTTCTTGTTTCAAATGCAACATACTAAAACTCTGTGATAGCAAACTTAAGATTGGGCACATTTTGCAATAAAATGGCAGAAAAGTACAGACTGCAGGAACAAAACTTGTTTTCTTGCCAGGAAATTACTACACTATTAAACATGATGATGATATTCCCACAATCACAAAGGAAGAGAAAACATTCAAAACATATTAAACAGGCTTAAAAGCAAAGAGCCCTACTGATTTGAATTCAGTTTACTCTCTGGAATCAGCTGATACAAGGAGTGTCTTGTTTTACTGATGTTCTTTCCACGTGACACACAGATACTATTCAACCTATTGGCTGGGCAATTTTTTTCTTTTTTTAGAAACCTACACATGCAAACAATGGATAGGGAAACAATGTGGGTTTTTTCATTACATTTTATATAGTACCTATCAATACTTCACTCATGGTTTTGTGCATGTGTCACAAATACCAGCTTTTCTTTGGAGGAGAGATACATACTCTATTTGTACATACACTGAATGTTACACCTCGTGCACGTGATGAACCTAAATCTGACAAAGCTCTCATGTGGATATCTGTAACTACAAATAGAAATATGCCTTTATCATAGAATCATAGAATGGTTTGGGTTGAAAGGGACATTAAAGATCACCTAATTTCAGGGACACCTTCCACTAGACCAGGTTTGCTCAAAGCCTCATCCAATCTGGCCTTAAACACTTCCAGGGATGGGGCATTCACAGCTTGTCTGGGCAACCCGTGCCAGTGCCTCACCACCCTCACAATAAAGATTTTTTTTTCCTTAATATCTAATCTAAATCTACCCTCTTACATCTTAAAAGCCATTACCCTTTGTCCTATCCCTACATGTCCTTGTAAAAAGTCCCTCTCCAGTTTTCTTGTTAGCCCCAAACCTTCCCCTCTCTGGGTTGAACAAGCCCAACTCTCAGCCTGCTGTCACAGGATAGGTGCTCCAGCCTTCAGAGCACCTCTCTGGCCTCCTCTGTACTTACTTGAGCAGCTCCATGGCCCTCTTGTGTTGGGAGCTCCAGAGCTGGACAGAGGACTGTGGGAGCTCACATGAGAGCACAGTAGAGAGGGAGAAGCCCCTCTCCCAACCTGCTGGTCATGCTCCTTTTGATGCAGTCTAGGATCCCGTTGGCTTTCTTGGCTGCAAATACACATTGCCGAGTCACATAGAGCTTCTTGTCAACCAACACCACTGCTACTCTCAGCCCAGTCTCCACCCAGCCTGTATTTGTGCTTATTTAATGCATCATCTACTCCATGTTGCATAAAAATACTGTCTGCTCACTAAAGTGGAGATGAAAAGCTCACTTAGCACCATACTGGGGACTGCAAGCAGTCTTTGCAGTCTCATGCTCTCTCTCCAGAATATTGACATCACACAGCTTCATCAGAGCATTTGTTAGTCATCCATATCCTGGATATGACCAGACACCCACTATGAAGGTGAAACTCAGGAGCAGTTAAAATCATCCTGGCATCCAGACAGACACTCATGCTCTACTTTGTCTCAACTCCAAACCATACTGTGAGAACTCCACAGTTAACAGAATAAGCAAGAAAATATAGCTTTTCTCCTGAAAATGCAATTTTCCCATGGATATTTTAAGAGAAGCAGCAAAATCCTTTCACTCATTAAGGATAAAATTTTAACAGGTCTACAATTTAAAGTTAGGTTATTTTGTTGTTTTCACCAAATATGATGCAAAGTAAGAATAAAGTACATGCCCTCTAAGAACCTCAAGTTCTTAGACCATATAGAAAAAGGGGACAGCTAGAAAACAACAGACAAACAAAACCACATTAAAAAGTCTTAATATTTGTTTATTAGAGAATTTGGTGAGGTAATTTATGAATATGAAGTAGCAATATTATAAACACCTTGTGTTTACTCTTTTTTCCCTCCCAGGCAAATCAAAAATACTACTTCATCTTGCCTTTCAGTTTAGCACATTTCTCCAGACATATTCAGCTGCCAGCTCACATTGAGCTATCATTCCCATGCATGTAATAGCAAAGTGGGATTTTTTTATTGTTTTTTAAGTGTGCAAAGTAATCTGTTAGTACAAGTATTTGTTCAATTCCATTTCTGATAGCTGCACCTTGAAATTCTGCTGGTTTTTTTATCTATTATTTGACAATTTCTAATCACAGCTTAACCTTGCGTAGTGGTTTCAGGCGTAAATCAATCTGCCTGCCCACTCACTCCTCCCACCTTCTTCTCCCCCCACTTCAAGGGGGCAAAAATGGGAAGAAGAACTGAAAGAATGCAACTCCCACGGGTTGAGATAAGAACCGTTCAGTAACTAAGGTATAACATAAATCACTGCTGCTACCACCAATAACAACAACCAGAGAAAAACAAGGGAAGAGGACAGAGCTGCTCACTACTCGACAATCGAGCTGTGAACTAAACTCTTCCGGGTTCCTGCCCCCAGATGTACAACTGGGCGTGACGTACTGTGGTACGGAATACCTCTTTGGTCAGTTTGGGTCAGGTGCCCTGGCTCTGCTTCCTCCTGGTTTCCTCTCCTCCCTGGCAGAGCATGAGACTCAGAAAGTCCTTGGTCAAACCAAAACATTCTAAGCCATAACTATAAATACTGGTGTTATCAGCACTGTTCCCAAGCCAAAAATCCAAAACACAGTGCTACCCCAGCTACTACTTAAAGGGGAAAAATGACTGCTGCTGCTGAACCCATGACATTATCCACCCTTTATTCCATATCATTCACGTCATGCTCAGATCCCACATTTTCAATATACCATCACATATATATATATATGCATTCACACACACACATAGAGGGAGAGAGATCATCCCTCAGTGCATGGACCAGTCCCTGAAAAGTTGCTGAGTCCATTCAGTCCATGACATCTGGCTCCATCTCCTGTATCAGTCCTTCGGAGCAGGGAAGGCTGTGTGCAGTGTTGGATAGTTGTCTGCTAATGTTGATCGTTCCTTTACTGCAGAACTTGTCTGGTTTCATTAAAGTTCATTCTTTGTTGGGATGACGGTCAGGAGGCCAGCCACTGATGACCTGAAGATATCTAGTTGGTGGGCTATAAAAGCATAATACAGCATACAGCATCATGCAATTTGCATTGGCTGTTTTCCCCTAAAATCAAATCCCCTTGAGGTACACATCGGACTTCCCCATCTTCCTGCACTACCCACCAAGTATATCCAGGTCCCTGAGCTAAAGCAATCTCACGAGTGGGTTTGCCTTTACCTGAAGCAGGAATAACCCAGACTGTCTTCCCCAGCAAATTCTTAATGTGAACCACA